>OVAN01000507.1:0-57816 GCA_900406275.1 Anastatica hierochuntica
TGTTCAGCTTAGAACAACCCTACAATTGCAGAGTTCATTCTCTAATAGTTGCTTCTTTGAGATCCTAGAAGGAGTTCAGTCTTCCTGATCCAAAGATACCTTCTATCCATCTACCAATATCTGAAAATCCATCCTTCTCATCTTTTCACCCCTTCTTCTCATAAANAAGAAAAGTTCAGATCTCTCTTTCAGAAGATCCAGGGTTGCATCAACATCCTTGGTCAAAAGATTATTCATCTCAGCGGTGATTTTCTTAGAGAAATCTGGTAAGGCATCCATAGTCATCGATTCATTTGTAGACGTGTACATTGATTCAAAATATTCAAGGGCTATCTTTGATATAGCTTCCTCCATTCAGTGCGTAATGTCGTGATCATCAATGATCAATTTTATAAAATTTCGAGCTTTCTTCGCCTTTGTGATACCGTGAAAATACTTCGTATTACGATCACCGCCCTTAAGCCAACGGTTACGAGTTTTCTTCTTCCAAAACTTTTCCTCTTCATCATACGCAGGGGAAAGATGTTTTCTTAAAACCCGCAATATAGCTGGTGTGCTTGTAGGATCGCAAAGAGATTGTTCTAGCTTATATCGAGAGCATTTAATGTTCTTCGCAACATTTAGCTTATGTCACCTCTTCCATGATGAGATGGCTCGGCGAGATGTGCTAAGCTTTTGAGATATTGGGACTTGACGTGAATCCATCATCTTGTTAGTAATTAGCTCATGGAAGTCCTCATATTGAGCCATGCGTTGATCATACTTGAAGAAACCACACAATGTCTTTGGTGGTACTCAATTTGAACCATCACTGGTCGATGATTCGATTCTCCAAAGTCTAAAAATTCGAACTCGAACTCAGGATATAAAGCCAACCATTGATCATTTACCAATCCAAGAGAATTTATTTCCTTGAGACTTTAGATCACTCATCGAGAATTCTTCCAACATCCTGTGAAATTTTCGTAGCTCTTAGCCGGTCTAGTTCATCCACCTCGTTTCTCCGATCTATCTTTAATTTCGTTGAAGTCACCAAACATCATCCAAGGTTCATTTATATTGAGGGATACTCTTTGTAATTTTTTCCAAATATAGTGTCTATGTTAAGTGTTAGGATGACCATAGATGCAAGACAAGTAGAAATAAAAGGATTTATATTGATATAAGTCTACAAATCTAGCATCATAGGATAAACATAAAACAGGGACATATTCTTTCCAACAAACAACAAGACCTCCACTAAGGCCACTAGGGGAAACAATACACATATCATAGAAACCTAATGAACTACCACATCACGAACATAATCATCTCCTTGTTTTGTCTCGATAAGGAACAACAAGTCTGGGGAATACAACCTTTGTAACTCCATTAGGCATCGAACTGTGGGGCGTTGTCTCAAGCCCTGAAAGTTCCAAGCTTCAACTCTCATGGGGGATTTGGTGGATTCGGGCCCACCGCGCCTCCGCTTTGACTTTCCGAACTCGAACCCTCACCACAATCCTTGTACATGACTTGTATCATCTCTAAACCATTACGATTTTGCTCTGTTTGTGACTTCCCACCCACATATTTATCCTTTGTGACTTCCTCATGACATGGTCGCTTCTTGACAAACCTAGCAGACATCAACAAGCTATTCATCAAATCTACCTTAGTTAAATATGGTCTGGAGGACAGTGACATTAACGAATGTGCTTCATTCTCTGTAGCCACCATCTCTGTGTATCTCGGCTCTGTTTCCTCCACTCCCCACTACGCATCGCAACGAGCATAGAAATCTTCACCTGCATTTCCAGGAAACACAGTGGATACATATGGTCTCTTCTTCCTCGCTCTTGGTCCGCTTTTATTTATGCCACCAAATGCTCGATGAATAGCCTTTTACGAGTCTCACGAGATGATGCCGGAATCGCCTATATTTCAACCAGATCCAAAGATCTTTCTACTTCAGTATCATGAACACCATTCTCCATAGCCCCATGGTTCTCCCCTACTTCAAATATGTCACCTCCCTCATGATTCTCCTCTTGGATATCATCCATATCTTCACCATGATCTTGTTGCATATGGCCTTGATTCGCTTGATTCTCCGGCTGAGGATCATCATCGTCATGAGGGTTGTTAGGCTCCTCTAGAATGTGAAATTCCCCCGTATCATGGGTAAGTAACCCACAAATTTCACAGAAGTTTCGAAACCTCTCGTATCGGAACCTGATTAGTGTATTGATCCCCGCCGGGAACTAGTAGAGTGACATCCCAGTTGGTCTTGATCCTTACAAAGTCCACAGCCCCTGGAACATTTGGATTGAAATCTCCTTGCATCACTTAGCCGACTCTGCTCCCATTGTACATAATATTAGGCGTTAGATATTGGAGCGGTATTCCTTTGATTTGAACCCAGAAATGGATGAAGTTCAACATCTCCTCCTCCATTTCCGGCGTCAATCTCTACATCACGAGCATACGGTCGTTGAAGGACCATGGACCACGGCTCAACACTAACATCATAAGGTCTTCAGAAGGGAAGACATATTAGAAGAAACGACGATCAATGATTCGTCCAGAGATGATTCTGGCCAGCCCCCAAACACGAGGTAGTGCCGATATCATTTTTCGGATGCTCTGTCTCTGAGGCATTAAGACCCGACCCATGAGTGTGAATTGATTTGCATGTAAATCCTCTGCCATCGCCTCCATCAGAATAGCCTCCGGAGGATCATTAGCCCCAAGGTTCAAATCATGTAACCCTCTTTGATTATGCGCCGCCACTGTTTGGATTTTGATTTTCTTTTCCACAATTAATCGGAGTCGAGAAGAGAAAAGAGTGAGGAAACCCAACTACACTTCTGGATTATTTATAGAAACCCCAAAACTCAACCGTCTCATGATGCGAAAACCATGGAAGTAACCGCAACCCACTCTATTGACAAGGAAGATCTCTCTGGAACCGCTTGAAAATTGTCTCACTCTCTTCCTTCGACAAAGAAAACACGTTCTCCATCTACACCGGACCGCCGAAGAAATAAATTATAATTGAGAATAAATATATTATTTTAAAAATATATTTAACATGAGTTGATGAAACCGCCAGAAAGTCATCATCGTCTTCACTATCGCCAACATATTCGCCCAAATCACCGTCGATGTTTCCATATTATTTCCTCATCTCAAAAATGATATTATAATTGAGAATAAATATATTATTTTAAAATATTTTAAAAAATTTTAAATCATAATTTTTTTCAAATTAAAAGTATAATTTTGCCCAAAAAACTATAGTAATTAATAAAATAAATTAAATTTCATGTTTAAGAATTAAACCCCTCAAATTCAGTTCAAAAGTTCGTCGGTATCCAATTCTTTATTGGTTTAATGTAGTATTTAACAGGTCTAATTTTTGTGTGTTTATTATTGACCCAACCGACTATGATTTTAATTGTTTTTTTTAAAACACTTAAAATATTATGAGCTTAAATTTACACTTTTATTTTTAAAAAATTATGATTATAAGCATTTTTAATATTTTAAGATAATATATTTGTTTTCAACTACAATATTATTTTAAAATATTAGATAAAATACTTCAAATCATAATATTTTAAAAATTAAAAGTGTAATTTTGCCCCAAAACTATAATACTTAATAAAAAAAATTAAATTTGATGTTTAAGAATTAAATCCGGTTCAAATCCAGTTCAGTGGTACCCCGATTTTTGGTTTTTTACCGGTTTAATCTAGTCTTTTAACCGTTTTAATTCTTTGGGTTTATTATTAATTCATCCTGGCTATGTTTCCGGTTTGCAGTCGAACCCAATTCGACCCTCGGATTGGTCCGATTTTAATATATCGCATATCACTTCTAGAAAAAATTAAAATTTAAATATAAGGAAATTAAATTACGAGAACTTTTAATATAAGAAATTATTATGCATTTATAAAATTCTTTCTATGAGTTTTATAATAAGAAATTTAACAAATATAATACAAATGAATTGATTTTATAATTATGTCATTGTTTAGCTCGTGACCTAAATATATGGTAGGAAAAACGAATTATCATCTTGACATCGATAATTCTTATCGGTAATACGTTTCAGTAATTAAAATATTGATTCTTTACTATAGTTTATTTATAGTAAAAAATTAGATCATCTTTAAATCTCTTTTCGTATTAGATTATATAAAAAATGAATCTTGTTTTTTCAAAGCGCGGATCAAAATCTAAATAATCCCTTAAGAGCAAGTCTTCTATATATATAGCACTAATACAACATAAATAACCATGATAGAAGTGCATCATATACCAAATCAGCTAAATATAATAAAATCATCAATTATGAGACTCAATAAATTTTTGTATAGAAAAATAGAAAGTTTAAAAATAATTATTCCATGTTTAATAAACAAGTCATTCATCTCCATGCACTACAAGAAAACTAACATTTAACATCATTTAATTAATAATATTTATAAAACTATGTTAAAATTTTAAAAAAAAAAGTTATCGTTAAGGTCACATTTTAGAAATGATATTAAAATGTTAAAGCTCATGTCACTTATTTTTAAGTGATGTTAACCATAGATATTTTAGTATCATTTATAATATGTGATGCTAAAAATAATATTCTAATGATAAAAGAACTCAATCTGAAAATTTCTTAAACCCAAACAAATTTAATTGAAAAATAAATCAAGTCATTAACTATAATTCTCGAAGACTCAATATAAATATAATATTTTTGGAGTATCCACGAATTTATTTTAGTGTCATTTTTTACAAAATAAATTAAAATGATGTAAATTTTAATTTTAACGTCGTTTTAAAACCGATGTAAGTAAAAACTTGTGAATCATTTTGAAAGTGATGCAAATGTTAAATTTAACGTCATTTTAAAACCGATGTAAATAAAAAGTGTTGAATCATTTTGAAAGTGATGCAAACGTTAAATATTAACATCATTTTAAAAAATAAAATGTTATATAAAAAATAAAATCGTTTAGCAGAAATGATACTAACGAAATATAAATGATGGTAAACATATACTATCATGTTGTTTCCTAAAATGATGCAAAACATATTTAACTTCATCATATTTAGAGTCACTTTTAAAAATGACTCGATAATTCATGCATTATTTTTTGTAGTGTTGCTAAGTTTAAAAAAAATAATACAACAATAGATATTTTTTGTAGTGTTGCAGTGGCAAAACACTACCTAACTTTAAATGACAGATACCATCAAATTTTGTGTAGTAAAATATTACTAATTACCTCACTAATCATTTTCAGTCGTAACTATCCACAAATAATATTTAGTCAATTCAGACATTCTCTATTAATAACTTTTAAAGTTTATAATAACTAATGAAAAATAAATAGAAAATCAAAAAAATAATTTTGTGAAACAATAAAAGGTCTAGAATATGTTTTTTTCTCGAAAGTGGATGAAGTCGTTATTGAGGACTGAGTGATGAAATCGAATCCGAAACACCTAGAGAAGGAATCAGATAAAAAAGATAGAAAAATACTACGAGGAATCATAAAAGGTATAAAACTATTAAAAAAAATGAAGGACACGCATGAACATGCGAACACTTTAAATTTTAGTCCCGAACAAAAAACATGCGACCACTAAAAGTCAAAAGATAAATTAAAGAACATTGTTAATGGGATCAATATTCCTTTCATGTTTTTACGAGCTGTTAGTCCCCATTCTAATAACTTCTTTTTCGCTTTGCTTTTTTCCCTTTTGATTATAAACTGTATAAGATACTTACATTTGTGTTTGGTATAGTTAAAATTAGTTAGTGTTTTTAGATGTATATTTTAGCTCGAGTCTTCATTATCCATGAAGAGTTTTATTCTATTTATCATCTTTGTCTAATTAAAGTTTAGGTTAGTGTTGTGCATTTGCATTGTATATCTTGTATAAGTTCAAGTAGTTGGAGTTTAACACATGAATATATGTGCGACGCATGAAATGTAAAGCTTGAAAGATCATGAAGAAAATGATTTTCGATGCAAACGGGTAGGATGTGTCATATATCAATTAAAACAATTATTTACCAAAACACTAATTAGCTAATGTAATTGTAAACTAGAGTTTGATCTATTTAACCGCGCTGAAATTTTTTAAACTTTTATGAATTCCATTTATGTTTTATCATTATTGGGATAAATACTATGTTATTTAGATAAATACGATTGTGATTTGTGATAAGAAGGGTTTCCTATATCTAAGGGATATTAGTCGGTCTAGAGTTTGTATAAATAGAGTTTGAGGTTCATTAATAAAGGCAAGCAATTACGTTCTCTCTTTTAACATGGTATCAGAGCAGGATTGTTCCTGATCTCTTCTCTTTTCTTTCAAATTCATTAACACGTCTTCTTTTTTCTTTTTTTTCTTTTCTCCAGTCCTCTGTTTATAAAGTCACGAAACAGAGTCATTTAAAAAGCTTTAATGTCAGGAAGCTCTTCCTCGTCTGAGTTGATGTCTTCATCATCTAGTGAAAAAACATCAAACTCGACGTCTACGTCTCCCTATACTCTGTATGCTTCCGATAATTCGGGTGCTTTGATCACCTCGGTACTCCTCAATGGTGAAAATTATAATGAATGGAGTTCTGAGATGTTCAATGCTCTCCGGGCAAAACGCAAAGCTGGATTTATCGATGGCACTCTTACGCAACAAGATCATGAGGATTGGGTCACAGTTAACTCCATGATAGTTGGCTGGTTGCGCACTGCCATCGAGCCAAAGGTACGGTCAACTGTTACATATATTACTGATGCTTGTCACCTTTGGAAAGAGCTCAAGGAACGGTTTTCTGTTGGAAACAATGTTCGACAACATCAGCTTAAAAGTCAGTTGGCTTCTTGTAGACAAAACGGAGAATCGGTTCTTACCTACTATGGCCGATTATCCACTCTCTGGGAGGAGCTGCAGGCCTACGAACCGGTGATTCATTGCTCTTGTGGTGCTTCCGCATAATACACGAAATAGAGGGATAAGGAGCGGATTCATCAGTTCGTTATGGGACTTGATGACGCAAGGTTTGGAAGTCTTTGTACCAATATCATCGCATCTGATCCTCTGCCGTCTCTTGGTGAAATCTATGCTAAAATTGTTCGAGAAGAACAACGTTTACAAGCGGCTCGGGGTACGGAACAACAGCAGGAGGCTCTTGGTCTTGTGGTTCGTCGTGATACACACTCACAGCCTCCGTCCTCTGTTAGCAAACCAGAACAACAACTGTCTTTGCTTAATGTTCCTGTTGCAGGTCGTGGTCGTCCCCATTGTAATCATTGTGGTCGTATGGGCCATGAGAAGAAGGATTGCTATCAACTGGTTGGATTTCCAGAATGGTGGAATGATCAACCTCGCACCAGCCAAGGTCGTGGACGCGGTCGCGGCTCTGGTTTTCACAACCAAGGACGTGGTCGAGGCCAGGTCACCACTGCTTTTGCAACAAGCTCCAATTCTTCTTCGTTTCCAGACTTTACACCTGAGCAATGGCAAACTGTTTCCAAATTGATTCAATAAAAAGCTAATGCATCTGATAAGCTCTCCGATAAGAAGGGTTTTGGAGACATTATACTTGACACGGGAGCATCCCATCATATGACGGGAATGCTCTCTCTGCTTTCTAATCTTGAGAGTACTCCTCCTTGTTCGATTGGTTTTGCAGACGGAGGAAAAACATTCTCTGTTAGTAAAGGAGTGCTCTTTGTGTCAAATAAAATCTCATTGTCTAATGTCCTTTATGTTCCCGATCTCAATTGTACCTTGATTTCGGTTTCAAAATTGTTCAAACAAACTAATTGTGTTGCTCTTTTTACGGATACTTTATGTGTTTTACAGGACCGTTTCACGAGGATTTTGATTGGAGTCGGTGATGAGCGTGATGGAGTGTATTATTTTCGTGATGTAATGGCTGCTCGGATTCATAGGGTTGAAGCATCTTCGGATTTAGCTCTGTGGCATCAACGGCTAGGAAATTTGTCTACTTCTGTGCTTTCGGCTTTACCTTTAGTTTCTAAGAACTCTAAATCCGCTTGTCTTAATCCTTGTGATGTTTGTTTTAAGGCAAAGCAAACTCGAAAAGTTTTTCCGAAAAGTATTAGTAAAACTCACGAATGTTTTTCTTTGATACATTGCGATGTGTGGGGGCCTTATCGTGTCCCGGCTACCCATGGATCGATCTACTTCGTGACAATTGTAGACGACTTCTCTCGGGCTGTCTCAACATATCTCCTTCTCGAGAAATCCGAGGTAAAAGTTGTGCTCAAGAATTATTTGACGTATGTGGAAAGGCAATTTAATAAACAAGTCAAAACAGTGTGTAGCGATAACGGCACCGAGTTTATGTGTCTAACATCTTTTTCCATGAGAAAGGCGTGATCCATCAAACGTCTTGTGTTTCTACTCCGCAGCAGAATGGACGGGTTGAAAGAAAACATCGCCATATTCTAAATGTTGCGAGAGCTCTCTTGTTTCAAGCCAATCTACCAATCAGGTTTTGGGGTGAAGCTATATTAGTGGCATCTTTTTTAATCAACCGAACACCATTTGCTCTTCATCATGGCAAATCTCCTTATGAGATATTACATGGCACTGTTCCGGCGTACAATCAACTACGGGTATTTGGTTGCGCTTGCTATGTTCACAGACAATCTCGGACAAAGGACAAGTTTGCCGAGCGTAGTCGATTGTGTGTATTCATGGGCTATCCGCTTGGTCAAAAAGGTTGGCGGGTCTACGATCTTGAGCGTGGCGAGTTTTTAATATCTCATGATGTTGTGTTTCAAGAGTCTGTGTTCCCATTCTCGGCTCTTCCTGTCACTTCAAAACAAACAGCCTCCGCCATTGATGCTGACGATGATTGGCTGGTTGCTCCGACCTCCATCTCTGCCGACAGGGGGAGCTCTGCTTCTGCACTTCCAGGCCAGGAGCCGCCTCTTGCCCAGGCCTCTGATTCGCCGGTGCTTCAGTCTCCTGCACCAATGTCTTCTGGTGCTGATTCACCGGTGCTTTAGTCCTCTGTTCCAGCAGCTTCGTCCTCTTGTCCTGGTCCCGTCTCTCCACCGACCCCATCTACGTCATCTTCACAACCTGTCACGCCGGACAATCCACCGAAAATTACAGAAAAGGCTTTACCGACACCTGCACCTGATCTTGGTCGCGGAAAAAGACAGAAAACAGCTTCCGTCAAGCTGCACGATTACATCACGTATAATACAGTCTTGCTTCAAAACACTCCTCACGTCTCTCAAATGGCCGAATCATCATCCTCGTCTGAACACATTCCAAGTAACTCACTTTATCCATTAACACATTATGTTTCGGATGAGCAATTTTCACCAGGACATAAGGCGTACTTAGCGACTATTACTTCCGCGACGGAGCCAAAACATTTTAAAGAGGCTGTCCGTTCCAAAGTCTGGACTAATGCTATTTCCACTGAAGTGGTTTCTCTTGAAGGCCAACACACGTGGGATATTACGGATCTCCCACCAAACAAAGTGGCGCTTGGCAGTCAATGGGTTTATAAAACAAAGTATAACTCTGACGGTACTATTGAAAGGTACAAAGCTCGTTTGCTTGTACAGGAAAATGATCAAGTTGAAGGCGAAGACTATAACGAGACATTTGCACCAGTGGTTAAAACGACAACGATTCGTGCTTTGCTCTGACTAGTTGCAGCGAATAAGTGGGAAGTCTTTCAGATGGATGTGAATAACGCGTTTCTCCATGGTGACTTGGAAGAGGAGGTTTACATGAAATTTTCTCCCGGTTTTCATCATACACACCCTGGCAAGGTTTGTCGTCTCCGGAAATCTCTTTATGGCCTTAAACAAGCTCATCGTTGTTGGTTCAAAAAGTTATCCGATGCTTTGCTACGGTTTGGTTTCCTTCAATCCTATGACGACTATTCTCTCTTCTCTTACTCGTGCAATGGCATGGAGCTTCGTGTGTTGATCTATGTTGATGATCTTTTGTTTACGGGCAATGATATCTACATGGTTCAAAAGTTTAAAGAGTATTTGGGACGGTGTTCTCAATGAAGGATCTTGGCAAACTAAAATACTTTCTCGGTATTGAGGTTAGTCGAGTTCCAGAAGGGTTTTATCTCTCTCAACGAAAGTACGCCTTGGACATTGTTGCAGACACCGGGAATCTTGGGAACAAGCCGGCGGTGACTCCTCTTGAATAGAACCACCAGCTTGCTCTCGACAATGGTCCGAAGATGTCTAATCCGAAGCTGTATCGTCGGCTCATAGGCAGGCTAATTTACTTGTGTCACACTCGCCCGGAGCTCGGTTATTCTGTTCATGTACTCTCTCAATTCATGTAGGTGCCAAGAGAAGCTCATTGAGCAGCAGCTCTTCGAGTCGTCAGTTATTTACAAGGATCACCAGGTCAAGGTATTTTGCTAAGTTCAGATGAAGATCTCACTCTTTCAGTGTATTGTGACTCAGATTGGGCGGCTTGTCCTTTAACAAGACGCTCCTTAAGTGCCTATGTTGTCATACTTGGTGGCTCTCCTATTTCCTAGAAAACAAAGAAGCAACGCACTGTGTCTCATTCTTCCGCGGAAGCCGAGTATCGATCCATGGTTGCGGCTCTCCGGGAAACCAAATGGTTCCGTCGCTTGCTGGAGGGTTTAGGCGCGCCGCAAACAACTCCGGCTCGGTTCTTTTGTGATAGCAAGGCTGCCATACACATTGCAGCAAATCCTGTGTTTCACGAGTGCACCAAACGCATTGAGTCCGATTGTCACTCGGTTCGTGATGCGGTGAAGGATGGTATCATTGCCACTCAACACATTCGTACCACATACCAACTTGCTGATCTTCTTACTAAAGCCCTTGGACGCGTCCAATTCATACATTTTCTTTCGCAGTTTGGCGTTCATAATCTCCACGCTACTGCGTGAGGGGGAGTATTGGGATAAATACTATGTTATTTAGATAAATACGATTGTGATTTGTGATAAGAAGGGTTTCCTATATCTAAGGGATATTAGTCGGTCTAGAGTTTGCATAAATAGAGTTTGAGGTTCATTAATAAAGGCAAGCAATTACGTTCTCTCCTTTAACAATCATGTTTAAAATTTTCGGGTATTATGTTCAAAATTTTCGGTCATTTCTAGTTTCAGGATAACAATAATAGAATATTTTAATAAATTACATATGATAATTTAAATGCAATGATATTTTACGTAATATTTCACATCATAATAAAATTATTTTTAAAATGTAATTTTTAAAGATAGATTTATCTTAGAACGTTTGATTCATCTTATTCTCTAAAATTAAAAAAAGGAAGTTAAAGACAAAGGACAACTATATAATATGCTCATATTAGGGTTTTCAAAAATGTCATTGCTTTTGAAAAAGATCAGAATTGCCATAATTTACAAATCAAATTACTCTTTTATCCTCAATTTAAATTAAAACAAAAAACAAAAAGTGTCAAGTAGACCTCGAACCTGAGTTGGACGACGAAGAAGCAACGCACATGACGATTGTTCCACACGCATCAGAAGTACTCCATATCAATTATGCCACTATATAACCAGATTGCTTTTTTTGGTACATTTTATCACATAGACAAATCCCAAAAGCTACACCTAAAACCTAATAATTAAACACTAAACCCTAAACTGATATACCAAAATCCTAAACATGAATATCTTTGCGGAAATTCAGAACGTGGACTTTGCGGGAACGGGTCGGGAAATTCAGAAACTAAAATAAATATTTCGTTTGTGTCCTATTTTAATTTCGGAAGAAACGGGAATGGGACGGGACTGGACCGAAACATAATGAGAATTCCCAAAATATAAAGAAACAAATCAAAATACATTTATAATTTATCCAACGCTCGAGTTTTAATAAAATATATTATGATAAATACGTAAAATGCTAATGGAAATGTTGATGAGAACAAATTTGATTTTTTATGAAAATAACAAAAAATTTAATTTGAAAAAAACTAATAAACCATTCAATATTAATTAAAATAATAAATAATATCTAACACTTAAAATAAATCAAATAATATACTTGAATTTTTTTATTCAACATTATTCTTCGCTTACAATTAATTATATATGCAATTTTAAAACTTTTAATAATAAAATTTGTTATATTAGTTATACTATAATTGTTTACTATTTATATAAATTATGCACTAACATATTTATTCGGGACAAACGAGACTTTGGGAATTTCCGTTCCCTTCCCGTCTCGATCCCATTCGGGAATCCAAAGCTTGTCCAATTTTTGTCCCATTTCAATTTCAGAACGGGAACGGAACTAAACCCAAAATCATACAATAGAAACACTAAACCCTAAACTATAACTGTAACCAAAACTCCAAACAATAAACTTTAAACCCTAATTCATAAACTAAAAATCCAACACCCAAAACTTAAACCCTAAACCTTAAATATAAAAAATAAAAAAATTAACCGTACAACTAAAAATTAAAACTTTAAACCATAAATCAAAAACCTAAACCTAAACCCCAAACCCTAACAAAATATTGTAAACCTTAAATATGAATTCATAAACCCTTGCCCTAAACCCAAATCCACAATCAATTTTATCACGTGGACAAATCCTGAAAAGCTACACCTAAACCGTAATCATTACATACAAAACCCTAAACCCGAAGAACCAAACACTACAAAAAACTTTAATCATTAAACCCTAAACTAAACAACAACAAAACACTAAAGTAAACCTTAAACTCTTAACCACTAAACTATAAATCCGAAACCATAAAGCGCAAACCACAAACCCTAAACTATAAGTCCCGAACCCGGAAAATAAACCATAAACTATGAACTCTAAACCCTAAACAATACACTTTAAACCCTAACCCCAAATCCCTAACCCTAAACCCTAAATTCTATACCTTAAACCCTAAACCTCGAATCACTAACCTTAAATCATTAATCCGAGAATCCAAACAATTATTCTAAACTCCAAACTCCAAACCCTAACATTTTGATAATTAATTAACATTAATAAAAATAAAAATAGAACCTAAACATTAAATCCTAAAATTTAGACCATAAACCCTAAACCCCGAACCCTAAACCTTAAACCTTAAACCTTAAACCCTAAACCTAAACTCGAAACCATAAATCAAAACCCAAAATTCAAACTCCAAACCCTAAACTTTAAACCCTAAACCCAAAACTTAAACCCTAACACACAAATCATAAACCATAAACCCAATCCTTAACCCTAAACTAAACCTTAAACCAAAGCCCAAACCCTAACTAAAACCCAAAACCCTAAACTCAAAACCCTAAATCA
Source organism: Anastatica hierochuntica (assembly GCA_900406275.1). Classification (NCBI taxonomy): domain Eukaryota; kingdom Viridiplantae; phylum Streptophyta; class Magnoliopsida; order Brassicales; family Brassicaceae; genus Anastatica; species Anastatica hierochuntica. The sequence continues at coordinate 13,335 of OVAN01000507.1, forward strand.
TAAGCCCTAACCACGAAATATCTCATTCTATAAAGTTGAACGCATTCAACTTAAGTGCAACAAGTAGACAAAATTATAACCCACCGGATTTCGACACGTGACAATTAAGTTAATATAAATTTTCATATTATTAGTTATTTACTTATTAAAAAGATAAAATAACAAAAAATGGAAAAATATTAGCTTTTTAGAAAATGGTAGCTATATAAATAAAACATTAAATAAGAGAAAAAACTATAAATTCATAAAATAAAAATAATACACATAAGATGTATAATAATACATTATAAAATTAATCATCTAATACATCTTTTTTATAATAGTGATTTGATATAATATAGAAAGTTTAATTTAGTTTTAAATTTTGCACATCTTAATTTTTACATTGAATTTCATCATTAAAAGTTATTACAAATGAAAGATAAATTAAGGCTAGGAAAATATTTTATTTGTAGTACATATCTGATATATTATATTAAAATTGAAATCACGTAAAATAAAATGTCATACCCGAGTGGAGGAGATGCTCTCAGTCCTTCCTCCCACCAAGAACCGATCTGCTTCGAGACCATATACTGAGTTTTGTGATTTTTTGACTTTTGACAAACAAAGGGTAAAATTGTAATTACCAAGGTCAAATTATGGCATTTTTGTAAGTTTTCAAATTCAATGGCATTTTTGAATTTATTTTAAAATTTTATGGCAATTTTGCAATTTTGCCTAAAGACAAATGGGTTATTGGAAAGAGGATGAGAATGGCATATTCCAACTTTTGGGAAGTTTAATATTAATTGAAATGATAATAGTATATATGCATATTTTTTTAGGGGGAGTTACAAAAAATGACCTAGAACATTTTTTCAATTTTAAAAGCAACTTATAAAATCTTGAAACTAACTTTTCACATTTTGTCAATTTTAAAAGCAAATACTATTTAGATCCCTATAATGGTGAAAAATAAAGAGGTTTAGACCCTACAACAATAAAACCAACAAATTTTAGACTCGTATTGTTAAAAGTAAATAAAAATCAGGCCCAAAAATGATAAGGAAAAAAATTCGGGCCCTTTTTCTTAACAAAATTTTTTAATAATATTTTATGGGTCCAAGGGAAGTTATGGCTATTTAGTCTTTTTACCGGATAAAATTATGAAGCAGAAAATGCTATAAAACTATATAGTCTGCTTTACAAGATAAGGCGTTGCAATATATTTTGTAATATCATCGTTTATTGCAGACTGCAATGCTGCTAATGCAGACAACACTACAGTCTGCTTTGTAATTTCATTTTTAAAGTAGATTGCAACGCCGTCTGCTTTAGCACTCAAAGTTCTTGGTTGCAGTTTGCTTTAAAAGATACAATTACAAAGAAGATTGCAGCATCCGTCTGTTTTAGCACCCAAAACAAACAGCGCTGAAGTCTCTATTAGAAGATAAAATTATAAAGCAGACGACTCTCTAGTTTGATTTGGAAAATAAAATTACGAAGCAAACTGCAAAGTCGTCTATTTTAGCACATGAAATTACAAAGTATATTGTGGGAACGTCCGCTTTAGGTGTTACAGTAGATAGTCATGTAATCTGCTTTAGAATATGACATTGCAGAGAAGACTGCATCACCGTCTCCTTTAGCACACAAAACGACGTTTCAGTTCGCTTTGTTATTTTAGTAACACACAACATTAAAAGTTTCAAATTTTTTTTGTGTATTTTATAAAATAATATAAATTGAGTTTGTCAACAACAATGGTTGTAGATTAAAAATATTAAAATTTCAAAAAGATGAAAAATACAAAAACTATCTAAAATTATAAAAAAATTATAAAAAAAAACTAATTGTAAAATCAACAACTAATATGAAAATTTATAAATATGAAAAAACGTTTTAACAATATTTGATCGTATGAATTGAGATTTGCATATTTCAAAGGAATAAAAACTATTTTTAAAAAATTTATAGAATGAAATATTTGATGTTCTACAAAGTTAACTAAGATAAATTTAAAGAGGTATATGTACATCGTGACCTAAAAAAAAAAAAAAAAAGAGGTCTATGTACATAACTATATCAATATCATTATTTTATGTTTGGATTTATGTTTTAAATTTAAATCATTTCCTTGTATTTTTTATTGATTCTGTAATTTTTCTATTTATAAAAATCTATAATATTTTTAAATATTTCAGTAATATTTATAATTTTTCTTTGAAAAATGATATGTTTAAGTTTCGCAAAAAAATTTATTTTTAAAAGTTTTTGGAAAATATTTATTTATTTATTTTAGAAAAATCTAAATTTTAATAAGAAATGTTTTTATAGGTCAGTTATATAATTAGTAGCAAATTTAATTTTTAACAATATAAATTTATTATTTTACACCACATTAATAAGCAGATTTTTATCGCAGATATACGATGGATTATATAGTAGTTTCGATAGCCAAAAAGTTACTTTTAGAGTTTGGATTATTGAGAGGTTAATGTTTGTTGGGGCAAAATAAATCATCTTCGGCATCAAGGAGTCAAGCCACGCTCTAATCAACAACTGAACCAACGAACGAAGCAAGGAATGAAGCAATATCAAGAGAAAATACTACTGAGGATTACGGCAAGACCGGCTACCCGACCAAGGGGATATCAACGATGAAAAAAGGGAAAATTGCCTTTTTATTCCTCTAGATATACATGATGGTTACATTGAGCGAGAATAAAGAAAACATTCTTACATTCGAGATTTTCATAATATTGCATAGATCTACGCGATATATAGGGCAAGTATAAGGGAGATTCGACCTTCATCAACGTCGATATACTATAAATACTTCTCTTTGTAAACCTTATTGTATTCATTCACACATTCAAAGACTTATTCACATACTCAATATAAAATCTTACTTTTCGACCACTTTTCTATATTTTCCTTGCTTGAATTTATGCTTTCCATAGTGACACAACGAGCCGACCAAAATTACCCTAACAGTTTGGCGCTAGAAGGAGAGGCTACTCTAATAACTACGCGACGATGAGCAGATCAAAGCAATATCAAATGATCAACCATGAAACCAACATCCTCGGGGCAACAGAGAAGACAGAATTCCCACCGATCCAATTACCATCGACGAAGTAGAAGTCGTGAAGCTTCAAGTTGAGGAATACTCTCGTAAGATGGTCAAAAACATCCAAAAGATTAACCAGCTGGAGAAAGATAACATGACTCTTAGATATGAAAACTCTGCGCTTGCCACAGAGAAAGCTCCACCCTAAGAGAGAAACAATCGATTTCATGAACCTATCAACCCGATGGAATCTCTTGATTCTTATGGGACTGAGGGCAACCTTTTCAAAAAACCTATGGGAAAAATCAATCCAAGGACCGAAAATTCTCCAGCAGGAATATCTTCATTTCCAAGTGAAGATCTTAGAAGGTCGACGCTTCCGTGTAACAGGGGTCCAATCCTGTATTAGCAAGACCCATGGCAGGGTAACGCCCCCTAGCGTCCATCACTGCCCAGATCGAGAAAAAATTCTCTAAATGCCTAGATGAACTGCACTCGTTGATTGGACATCTCCCAGACGTGACTTTACCAATACAGAGAACCGCGCAAGGCTCTTACGCTGAAACCTCTTTCTCGGATGAGATCATGTTACCAGAGATGCCATGAAAGTTCATTTTTCCTACAATGAAGATGTACAATGGGACTAGTGACCCTGATAATCATATAGCCCAATACAAGAAGAGGATATGCACTATGACCATCCAAAGGAGTGCAGAGAAGCGATGATGTGTAAAAGATTCGGGTTTAGCCTCGCTGGTCCAACGTTACAATGGTTCATAAGCTGTGAAGGGGAGCAATTGACTCATTCGCGAGACATACTAACATGTTCGTGGAGCAGTTTGCAAGTAGTCAGATCATAGAAAAGACGCCGGAAAAGTTGTATGAGATTTCCAACTCTATTTCCCCCTCCAAACTCCATTTGGGAGTAAAATTCTCTCCAGCCCCACTCCATTTTCCACTCCAAAATGGAGTAATGGGTGAGATTACTCCATATTTGGAGTAACTCCATTTTTTACTCCATTTTGGAGTTGAAATTTTTAATTTATAAAGAGATTCCTTGAATAGAAGATCTTTTTACTTTATACTTTTTTTTAATATAGCAATAATTATTTTTTGTTGATATAACTTTCTAAGTTTTAATTATTGTTATAACATTATTTTTGTTAAAGTTTAATATAACGTTCTAAGTTTCAAGACATACATTTTTTATGATTATATATTTTTTATATAACTTTATTATGTGTTTTTAAAATCTAATTTACTATAATATATAGTTAGAAGTAAATATAAAATCATTTGTGAAAATTAAACAAGGCAAAAATATTTTGGATTCAAAATTTTCATTTTGTTAGTGTATATATACCTATTTGAGAAAAATATAAATAAAAAATATGAGGACCAAACTAATTTGATTATTAAAAATTTTTTAGTTTGGTTTTGAATCTTTTAATGATTGAATTTTAAATTTTTTATTTTTGAGAGTTGGAAGAGAATCTCTACCCTCATATTTCCACATATAATATGATAATAAAATTTGGTTCTGAGAGTTTCTTGGTTGTTTTAGAGATATTAATAAATATAAAAAATCTCATTTTTTACTTTGGAATGGACTAATCGATTATTTATAAGAAAAATATGTTAATGGTGATGATTACATAAAAATATTTGTAATGTAATTTCTTTAATTTAAAGAATGTTTAATTAAAATTAATTTTATAAGTTATGGAAGTTTTTAAAAATAAAATAAATGGGATCATTTTGTAATTTTTATAACCTGAAGGTATTAATAGCAAATTAGAAATATAATCTATTTATAATATTCAATTTTTGGAGTAGAAAATGTAGTAATACATTGGAGTAAAACTCAACTCCATTTTAGAGGTACTCCATAATAGAGTAAAAAATGGAGATATACATTGGAGATGGTCTAAGTTGCTACGTTTCTCGCTTCAATCAGGAGAAGATCGCCATCCCAGACTATGATGCCATTACAACGATCTCCACCTTTAAACGAGGACTCTTGAAAGACAGAGACCTCTACAAAGACCTAACCAAGTATCAATGCCACACAATGGAAGATGTCCTATACAAAGTTTGGGCTCATATCATAGAGAAGAGGACTTAGAGCATCACAACACCAACGCAATGAAGCCTGACTCCTGAGTCACCAGAACTAACAAAGGAAGCCGCAAGGCAAAACCGTACGATCGTCCACCCAACGGCTCGTCCAGCAGAGGGAGTACCAAGAGAAGTCAACGTTCCCTGAGCGTAGCCAGCTTGATCACTACAAAATTTCCATTGAAGGCACCAAGCTGGTCAACGTGCTACGACAGATGGACCCCAAAGTCAACTAGCCAAAGAAGATGAAGACCCCAAACGCACAGAGAAATCCTAATAGATGGTGTGACTTCCACCAAGACCATAAACATCAGACAGAGGATTGTGTTGCGCTGCACCCTGAAGTCAATGAACTGTTGAAGAAGGGACACTTGAGGGAATTCTTATCCTAGAACGCCAACAACCACTTATGAGCCATTGAGGGGGATTTTGCTGATGAGGAAATGACACATGCTTTGCCACCACGCCATGACCGCGCGATTCACGTGATTTATGGAGGATTAGAGGTTAGCGCAATCACGCAAGCTGCCCCAAAAAGGAGCACTCTAATCATGCGAACTCGACCACAAGAGAGCAGAGTGGAGTGCAAGGCTACTCGAGGTGATCTGATCATTTTCTCTACTCAGAAACACGCATACACTGCCAATCTCCACCATGATGTTATGGTCATCACCCTGACCATTCTAACTGCCTAGTGAAGAGGGTCCTAATAGACAACGACATCTCTGTAAACGTCATGTTCTGCGGGCATACAAAGACCTTGGCCTTGAAGCTGACATGTTAACTAAAAAGACGATCTCTCTGGTAGGATTCAGTGGTGAGGTGAAGTAAACTGCGGGTGAAGCAACACTTCCGGTGTACCTAGGAGGCGTAAAAAATCTATTAAGTTCCTGATCGTAGATTTTCCTTCCGCGTATAATGTCATTCTGGGTCACCCCTGGATCCATGAGATGGAAGCTATACCATCCACGTTGCACCATATCTTAAATTTCCACACCCTTGCGAAACCAAGGAGGTCAAAGGAGATCAAGAAAGCTCCAGATTATGCTACCAGACTACCCTCAAGGGAAAGGATAAGGAGATGAGACGTCGTCTTGGCTTCGACGAAGAGGATCAAGAACCAGCAAAAGACGAAATCAACAGCCAACCAACCTAAGATCAAGAAAATCAGGCCTCAAAGAGCCACAAAGGTCTCCCTATAAATTATATTTTCTTTTTTATGTTATTTTAAATTTCACCCTTATGCACTATGTCATGACATTGTTTTGGCTTTCTATTATTCTACTCGTCCACGGGGATAATCTAATAACACTTTGGTTTCGCGAAAGAGAAAATCCTTTGTTTCCCATAACACGCTGCTAAAGATCGCATCACTCCGAGGGGAGCACTACAGAACAATCTTCCTGGGATACGTCAAAGAGAGAAATTTCTTTACCTTGATTGTCCTCTGTAGAGCGACAATCAGAGACAAATAATCATTTATTCCCCACGGGGAAAAAATCACAACGGGGCAGAGAGTTGCCCCCCACGGGAACAGAGTGCTACCTTGGCTACGAAGCAGAGAGTGGCCCTCCACGAGGGGGCATAGTATTGTTCCAGATATCCAGGGACTAGTTCAAAATGGCTAAAACGCAAACAAAAAATATATGAAACTTGGAGCGTTGTGTTAGATGATCACTAACATGCTTAATACCTGCTTATCCAGACGTTAGGAGTGTAAGGCTTCAAACACATATACTCCGGGTAATCCCACCAAGTACGACTACGGTCGCAAAGAAAGCTGAGAGTGGCTCTCCTTGAGAGGACAGAGTGCAGCGAACATGACTATGAGTCAGCTAAACATGACTACGATCAAAACAAAAGCTGAGAGTTGACCTCCAAGAGGGGGCAGAGTGCAACAAACATGACTTCGGTCATCAAACATGACTCCGGTTACCAAAACATGACTCTGATCATCAAGCATGGCTCTTGCCGCAAAAAAAAAACAAAAAATGACAACGGTCATATCTCACAACTACGGTCAACTCATGACCCCGGTCATCCAATCAGTTCTGGTTACAACTAAAGCTAACAACTAGCGCCTTGACTATGGTCATATCAAGGCTACGCGCCTAACTAACGTAACGACCACGGTCGCAAAAGCTTTTAATCTTTGCAAGAAAATGACTTCGGTCACGAACAAAGGAAATACCCTAGACGACCAAGGTCAAGGGGCAAGCCTCTCTCTACAAACTTTGAGCAAAGTACAACAACTATACTCGGACTACAGTTATCAACTTCCTAGCCCAAACCCTGACCATGCATCGAGGAAAGTTGGGCAATCCACACAAATGACCATGGTCATGATTATCCTTGGTCTAGGGGAAGAGGAAAGGCTTCACATCCTCATTAGGATCCAAGCTATCTAAATCACGCTCAGGCCCAAAAACAGGAAAATTCCTATCATCATTTTCTATATTTACTTACAAATCTTAAAATATCTTCTCAGCATTAGTCACAAACCAAAAAGGAAAATCCCACTAACAAGGGCCCTATCTATCTAAGTATTATTTTTTGTTGCAACCAACGATTGATCCATGAATTAAAACATTCATCAGAAAAGGTCAAGGCTCAAGTCCAACGTGACCGTTAGCGATCAAATTCTACCTTGCCTACGAGAAAATAAAAATGTTCAAATCTCCAAAACCACTCGACCTACTATGCTATAACAGCAGTTATAGAAAGCCATGCATTAAATTGCTAAGGCCATGAAACCCATCGTTCAAGTCCAAAAGAAACATAAAAGGCCACCATGGCAAGCAGAACTGACCAACATCAGGGCATCACACCGAGAAACCTACAAAGAGTTTTTAAAAAATCCAACAAGGGGCAATAACAGAAAATTCATCTTTTAGAAAGAAAGTGAACCTTGGTCAAAAAGCAAGGAGAGCACTGTATCCTAGCAAGGATCAAATCTAAAACCAAGGAAAGTCCCATCATCCTTTCTTTTATCTTACAAAATTTGAATTTCCCCTACCTTGGTTGCATATCAAGGGAGAGCTTCTGCTAATGGTCTGTGTGATTGTTAATGAAATTTCCTCTGAAAGTTATAGATCATATTTCGATGAAATGCAAGAAAATGTGTAAGGAATCAAAAGAATTTCCATTCAACAAAGGAATAGAACCAAGGACCAAGTAACTTTACATCAAAAGCTAAAGTTAAATCTACGGATACCAAAATTCTTAAGAAAAAGGGAAATATATACAAAGATCAAAGGAAATACGCAATATAAGCTTCAACAGATCCGGTTGTTTCCACACCTATACGGGAGCCGCGATATGACCGATAAGAGTAGAAATATAACAAATCGGGTCTTGCTACTGCTTCTAAAGCGCTTGTCCAGACCTAATCATCATCATCTGATGAAGGTTCATGGACGGCAATTCTCTTGCTTTTATCCTCGCCCGTCGTCCTTTGTCTCGAACACGTCCCTTGGCAATCCCCAGCAATGCCAGAGCTCTCTCTGTTAGAGATACATCCACTATACGCTGGTTGTGTCACTGACTCTATCCTTAGTTCGATCAGAGTGATATCGTCGATAAAGCGTGGTGCCGGTAATCCGCACATCACTACCTCATGCTCCTCTACGAAGCGGTACCTCCTCTGCTCTCGTGTCGGATCTCAGGCTTTAGTCTTTTTCAGGTACCATTCCCTCCTGAGAAACCAGCGAGCCTTCACCTATGCAGTGTAAACGGCCATCTCCTTCTCCTCAGGTTACATAGCCGATATCTTCTCTTAAACCGCAATATGCTCTTGCAGCTCTTTCTTATCTGACTCCAGCCGCTCCACCTTAGAGACCAGAAGACACACTTAGAGCTCCAAGCTCTCCTCTCTTCCCCGGCTATCAGCCAATTTTGATTCTAAGGACTTCAGGGCCTTTTTGGAAGCAACCAGTTCATCACACTGCTTCCTGATCAGCTGCCCTCGAATCGAGCCCTTCCTCTTGCTCAACTCATCTACTTTGGTGATAATGCAGCCCTCAATATGATGGCAAAGGGACATTTTCGATTCAAATTCATAAAATCAGACGTGGTCAAAATTTGCAAACACTAACCAATGGATAAAGGTAACAAGAACGTCCAAACCATACCTTCAGCAGGTCTGCCTGAACCTTTGTAAGGGCGAAAGGTATATCAAGACAACGAAAGCCATAATCATCCCGAGGGAATACCTTCTCCCTCAAGCCCTCCAGGGCTCAATCACGAAAAGAAAAAGAAGCAGATTCTCTTGGAGGCACCGCCGGTCTAAGTCTCCGAGAAGAAGAAGGAGGATTTGTGTGGTCCTCTGACCTATGCGGCGCCGATGGAGCATATTCCACCAATCGCCCTCACCGCTGGAGTCGTATTCCTCCAAATGTCTCCTCTCTGCTCATTCGTACTAACTAGGAGATTCCAGAACCTTACGCTTCGACATTTCCTGAAAAGACGCAAACGCAAGGTTTGATCAAACGGGTGCACAGAGAAATTCTAACAGCAATTCAAAAATTGGAAAAAGAATAAGGCACTTACTAGTGAGGAAAATATGAGATAGAGACGAAGAAACTTGGCAGAAAGCAAGAAGATATAAATTTTCTTTCAAAAGCAGGAAGATGAAAGAAGCGGTGAGTTTGTCGTTTTTTATCAAGGCAAGATTATATAGCAGAGGGAAGAGCAAAAGTTTTCTCACGATACTCAATGAAGATTTAGGAGTTAAAAGACAGGGAACCCACCAAATATTGTGTGCAAGATACGCTGAATATACACGCTATTTACTACTCCAAGTAATTATTACCGTGGGGAGCAAGATCATTCTTATCCTCGTTTAAATCAGCAAAATTACCAAAGAGGCTATCGGGGTCAAAGCAACAACTGGAGCCGCGAAAGATTTATTAGGCGGTGACATATTTAAGTCATGGCTCAACAAGCAGAACCATAGCTTAAGGTGCAAACTGTTGGGGCAAAATAAATCATCCTCGACATCAAGGAGTCAAGTCACGCTCTAAGAAAAGATTGAACCAACGAACGAAGCAAGGAATGAAGCAATATAATGGGAAATACTACCAAAGATTACAACATGACCGAGTACCCCAAAGGGCATATCAACGATAAAAAAATGAAAGATTCCCCTTATATTTCTCTAGATATACATGATGGTTGTATTGAGCGAGAATAAAGGAAACACTGCTACATTCGAGATTTTCATAATATTGTACGAATCTACGTGATATCTAGGGCAAATCTAAGGGAGACTCAACCTTCATCATCCTCGATATACTATAAATACTTTTCTTTGTAAACCCTATTGTATTCATTCACACATTCAAAGACTTGTTCACATACTCAATACAAAAAACCTAATTTTCGACCACTTTTCTATCTTTTCCTTGTTTGAACCTCTGCTTTTCATAGTGGCACCACGAGCCGACCAAAAATTACCCTAATATTTTTCACATTTTTATAATGTTTTGTGCTACTTTAGCTATTTTCACTAATTTTTATTCTAGTATCTATTTAATTTTAACATAAATTTTTAGCAGCTTAATTCTATAAAATATAATTAAACAAAATTTGAAAAATAAATTTAGATGAAGATTTTTTCCTATTTATAAATTTAAATAAATTTAGATTTTTTTCAATTTGGCAATTCAATTTGAAACTTTCATAAAACTCTTCTAACAACGCAAATAGCATTTTCTATTGATTTGTCCCTTAGGATACAAAATTATTTTTCATATACAGAAAACCTATAAATGTAAAGTATTAGGAACCAAGAGCTTCCAACTCAAAACCAATTGACGATTGATGAAGTGGTTCATGATCCTTTATATACAAATATAGTATTCTCTTTATTTTCAATGTGGAACTTTTCTAACATTCCAATAGACCTCTCGAGATGTAAGCAGGAAACATACAACATCTCAGATCACTTATACGTGACACTTTGAATATGGAAAATCGTTTTTGTGAAAAATTGTCTGTTGAGCTGACTATGTCTCTGATACCATATTAAAAATCATGAGCTTCCAACTCAAAATCAATTGGCAATGAATGGACTAATCCATGACCTTTTATATACCAATGTCGAATTCTCTCCATTTTCAATATGAAACTTTTCTAACACTCTTATAATTAAAATGCATTAAAACAATTTTGTTGAATCTCATACCTCATATGGTTCGCAAGTTAAAATGTTGTTTTCAAATGAAGATGCTACGAAGCGAAGGAGAGAGAAACCATTTAATTTGAAATCTATTCACATGTTTGTCTGGAGAATCAATACTATAATAATACTTGAGGCTCTCTATGTGTTGACACATAAGCAGTTTTGTGTCGTGAGAAATTGACACATAATCAAATTATTAAAATTGATGAACCAATTAAAAAAAACATTAATACACACCATTTTTTCAAATTTATACAAAAAATTATATATATTTCATGTTTTTTGGATTTCTCTTTTACTTAATATTAATATGTCAAAATAAAATTAATAGAAAAATACGATTTAGAGACCAAAAAATTCTCAAAATTGACTATATAGACATGTATTCATATTATGAAAAAATGTCTATAACAATTTTTTATTTTTTTTATGGCTATCATCCAATTTATTTTATTGCATAAAAATATTTCAATTGATGTTTATTTTCTATTGTAATCTTATATCATATACTATAAATAATTATAAATTACATTTTTGAAATCTAGAAATCAAACTTCATTCCAAACTTAGAAATTATATTATTAAATCATACGAGGCTAAAAATTATATTTAGTTAAAGTTTATTAGGTCATAAATAAAAAATAAGATAAAATTTTGAAAAAGTTACAATTTTAAAATCATTCTTTACATAATAAAATGCGGTTGATAATTTATGATTTTAATGGTTAATAAATTTTGTAAATTAAAAATTTGAATGTGACTTTTGTTGTATTTATCATATATTAACATAAAATATAAAGATTTAAAGTTCATAATATTTTTAGTCCTATAAAAATTTCCTACATTTATGAAGTACCTATGATATAAATTAAGTCATTTTAAAATTTTCTAAGTTTTAATTCTCACTGATATAATTTTAGTTTATTACAAATTTAATTTTTGATATATATGTTATTAAAGATGTATATATAATGAAAATAATATGATTTTTATGTTTTATACAAATTTGTATCTACTTGTTCTATACTTTTAATGCTTTTAATCATGAGAAGTTGACACATCATTAAAAATACAATTTTAAATACCAATCAAAAGCATTTCATTTTTACACATCAATGTTTTAGTATTGCACATTAACTTTAATTTAATTTCACGTTTTTTTTCACCTAGATTAATAAATTAATATATTATGGATTTGCACAATAAATAGTACAAATTAAAAAATATTAATGATATTCAAAATTTTGGTCTATATGAATAAAATTACTCAAAAATAAATATTTGTGGATGTTGTTACTGTTACTGTTACTAACACTTCTTCTCCTCCTTGCTTTCGTATGGAGGGCTTTGAGGCTTTATACACCCAGGTGCCTTCGGCTTTGTTGTCAAAGGTTTTTGGAGTGCGTGAAGCTCTTTTTCATGCCACTACTTCAGGCAGATTAATGGTTCAAGTGCGATCAAACTCCCTTTTGTTGGTGAATCTTCTCAACTCTAGAGATCTGCGTCGACCTGTTTGGAACTCTTCAAGATATCACTTATCTGAAGTTTTCTTTTATCTATGGTTCCTTTACTTTCTTTTCCCAGTTAGCCATTGTGGCAGTTTGTCCTGTTGAGAAAGCTCTCAGAGCTATTGACTATGTTTCAAATTAAGTAATCTAAATTAAGGTTTGACCAAAAAAAAAATAAAAAAATATTTGTTATATGCTAATAGATTTTTATTTTGATATGTATATAATTTTCACATATATTTATATAATGCTTATTTTTAATATGATATAGTTTTTTTTTTGATAAAGTAATATTTGTGTATGTTATTCATATATTTATATAAGTTGACATTGAGAATAAAGTTACACCTAGAAATGTGCATAAATATGTTCGAAGTGAGTAGGATGAGTACAAGAACACAAAAAATTGAAAGGTGCATGTAATAATAAGGATTCAAAATGAAAGTGCACTCCATTGTGTCGTCTGTTAGTTCTTTTGAATATAATAATTTTAAGTTCTCAATTTTTCTGATATGTCATAGGAAAAATTAATTATTTTCAATATTTAAATAAAGTATCTTATATTTATTGAAATATCAAAAAATTATTTATTTTGAAAATATGGTGAAAGTATAAATATTTAAGTTTTAAGACAATTCTTTTCTTTCGCATTGGTCAACAAGTTCAAATATATAGTGTAGAGTTCAAAAGGTATCATCATCGAATACAAAACTAACAAACTAAGCAACCATTAAATTTATTATTAGTAATCTAGATTGGTTTGTTCTTGATAAATTTGTTGATGAGTGTACGAATATCTTAAAAACATATTACTATTTTTCCATGTTAATGTGTTTACCGTTGAATCGTAAAAATATCAAAATGAATATTTAAATTCATGCTTCTTTTTGTTTAAGAAACAGTTAGGAGAAGAAAAAAATTGAAACTACCTTACTACTTTTGCAACGAATTAGGAAATATAAATAAGTTTAATTCTAGAATGGTTCATATAACTTTATTTTTTTATCACCTGCTATTTCATTGATAACTAAATCAGGTTTCTTACATAAGAAAGCAACGCTTCCTTTGCAAGGGAATCGGCTTTCTCATTTTCAGTTCGAGAAATGGCCGTAAAAGAAATTGTTGAAAACAACATAGCATGTGCCTTAATATCTGCAACAATACCATAAAGCTCAGAGAATTGGCTTTGGAAATTTAGCGCCTTGACCAAGTTACTTGAGTCTGATTCGAAACGCACTCTTGTTAAACCCAATTCCAACGCCTTCTCCACTGCGGCCAGCAAGGCCAGGCCCTCTGCTTTCAGCGCTGAGTCTACGTAGCCGCTGTTGCACTTGAATTGGAGATAATCAGATGAATCTTTTTGGAACCAGCCAGCTAAACCAGCAGCTTTGAGATCAGACTTCCATGTTGCGTCCACTCTACATACGGCATCAACACTTTCGTGTTCTGTTCTCAGAGGCAAAGTTCGATTAGGGAGAGACGGCTTTTCTTGCGCATCCTGCCATTCTCTTGCTGATCGGATTGCTGTAGTCAACGTTTCCTCAATCGTGAGGAACCTCTCTTGGAAGATGATGTGATTTCTAGCAATCCAGATAGTCCACAAGATCCAAGGGCCTAACGGGCTTGATGAGATCCCGGCTGGAGGGAGACAACTAACTGCTTTGAAGTCACTCCAAAAGCTCGAGAAGCCCTGGTAAGCCATTGGATTCACAGCTCTTGCGAAAGGGGCAGATCGCCAAATCTGCAACACGAAATCACAGTTAAGAAACAAGTGGATCAACGTTTCTGATTCTCCACATTTAACACACTTAAACTCATCTCGAATGCCACGGCGAAGTAGTTGCTCTCCTATTGGTAAGGCTTCGTGGAAGATTTTCCATAGAAACAGCTTGATTTTGGTAGGGATATTTAAACTCCAAACCTCTGAAATCCAATTAACGTTCGTGATTCTTCCTTCTTCTATAGCAGAGGAGCTTTCGGGCAAGGTAGCCCGATTTGGTGGAATAGGTTCCACTCTTTGTCTTCAACCAGATGCGCTTATCTGGTGCTAACGTTTTGCTCGGTTGAATGCAAAGAATTCTGTTTGCTTCACCTGGAAAGAGAGATTTCACAAGTTGATCATTCCACACCACTCCTCCTTTCTCGAACAGATCCTTAACTACCATCTTATAGCTGTCCTTCGGAGCAGGACCCATAGGTCTCTGTTTCTCGGACAAAGACAGCCAAGGATCTGTCCAGGCACCAACCGAAGCTCCATCTCCAATCGCCCAGCCCAAATGGAGCTTTAACACATTTTTGCCGATCTCGAAACCCTTCCAGCCATGTGAGCTTGATCCGGCTTTGTCACAACACATAAATTTCGTGTTCGGTTATTATTTACCTTTGTAAATCCTCGCTAGCAAGCAGTTCGGTTCCGTTAAGATTCGCCAACTAAGTTTTGCGAGCATAGCGTCATTGAAAGCTTGGACTTCCCGAAACCCGAGGCCTCCATCTCGTTTTCCCTTTTGTTAATTTAGTCCATGACACCCAAGCCATCTTATTTTCTCCAGGTTTAGAGTCCCACCAAAAGCGAGTAAGCTTGGATTGAATCTGGTTACAAAGAGAGACGAGTAGTTTAAAACATGACATAGCATAAGATGGGATCGCCAAGAGGACACTCTTAAACATTATCATCTTTCCGGCCGTTGAGAGAAATCTCGTTGACCAACTTACGGTTTTTTGATAAATTCGGTCCACTATCGAGGCAAATAGATCTTTCTTCTTTCTTCCAAAATGTTCCGGTAATCCCAAGTACTTTCCGACTCCTCCCTCCTTTGATATTTGAAGATCTCGCTTAACTCTATTCTTTATGGTAAGAGGAGTTTTCCTTGAGAACGTGATCAAGGATTTAAGAGTGTTGATACATTGCCCGGATGCTTGTTCATAAGATGATAATATTTTCCGTAGAGCTTTAACATTCCTTGGGTTAGTTTTGCAAAAAAAACATTGTATCATCGGCAAAGAGGAGGTGGTTAACTTTCGGACTCTTCTTTGCCACTTGAATACCACTCAAATTGCCTTTGCTTTGCTCCATACGACATAATACCGATAAGACTTCACTACAAAGTATGAATAGATATGGTGAAAGAGGATCCCCTTGTCGTATACCCCGTTGCGGCACGACTCTTCCCTTGGCCGAACCATTCATTAGAATTGAGTACGAAACCGTTTTAACACATTGCATAACCCACTCGATCCAACGGGGATGGAATCCAAGCCTCTTAAGGACCGCCTCAATGAAATCCCATTCTAGCCGGTCATATGCCTTCGGCATGTCCGTCTTTACCGCCATAGAGCAATATTTTTTTCGCATCCGAATTCTTTAAGAAATGTAACACTTCATGCGTAATGAGTACGTTATCCGCTATGGCCCTTCCGGGGACGAAAGCGGATTGATTCTCGGAGATTAAGGAAGTCAAGATCGGTTGGAGTCTCTTTGTGAGGAGCTTCGATATGATCTTGTAGTAGACATTGCAAAGGGCAATTGGTCTATAGTCGGCGACTTTCCTCGGTCCTTGAATCTTCGGGATTAACCGAATGTGTGTGTCATTAGCATTCTCGGGTAGAATTCCGGTTTCGAAAAAACATTGGATCTCTTCCACCAATTCCTTCTCTAGCACCGTCCAATTTGTTTGAAAAAACTAGCCGAAAACCCGTCCGGACCCGGTGCTTTATCCGCATGGATTGAGAAGAGGGCCTCCTTAATTTCCGAAGGAGAAGGCATCTTTATAAGAGATAAGTTCATCGCCTCTGATATTATTGGATGGAGAGCCGACATCACTGTTGCTTCTCTTTCTCCTCCTTGTGTCGTGAAAATGTTGTGAAAGTAATCGGTGATCACTTTCGTGATGTTATCCTCTCCATATATCGCTTGGCCTTGGTCATTTTATATGACCGAGATATTATTTTTGGCTCTCCTTCCCCTTGTCACGGCATGGAAGTAACTAGTATTTTGGTCTCCAAGTTTGAGCCAAAGTAATCGACTTCTTTGTCTCCAATACTCCTCCTCAGCTAAATAAGTCGCATTTAGCTCTTCTTTTAGGCCTCTAATGTCTTCCTCCTCGGCATGAGGACTTACCATTGCCTCATCCAATTTTTTTCTCTTTTTAGTAATTTCCTCCTTTGCATTGAGAGATTGTTGTTTACTCCATTTCACGATCGCTCCTCGTACTCGAGCTATTCATTTACCCACCGTTACATTATCAGCACTTCCCCATTCGTGTTCAATAATGGCTTTCACCTTCGGGTTGTCTCGCAATCTCCTATCAAACCTAAATAGGCCTTTCCCTGGTTTTCTTGTTGTGTCTAGGTGGGTAACAATCGGTCTATGGTCGGAGGCTTCAAATCGTAGATATTCACTATGACCATATGGGTAGCGTTCGAACCATGAACTATTTCCCAAAGCTCTATCGAGCCGACAACGCACCTTATGCTTATAGCGTACACCTCGCCAAGAAAGTTCATCTCCCGTATGTCGTATGTCATATAGGTCACATGCCGAGATGAAAGATCGAAAATCTACAAACGAGCCCTCGCTCCTTCTTGGACCCCCCCTTCTTTTCCTCATTGCTAAGTATGTCATTAAAATCCCCGGATAAGAACCAAGGGTCAAGCCGAGTCCTCGCTAGTTCTCCAAGATTGGTCCAAAGTAGTTTTCGTTTTGCTTTATCAGTATCTCCATAAATAAAAGAGGCGTAGAACCAATTGTTTTCATAACAAATATGAGTGTCAATCATGTTCTCAGACGTTGAAACAATCTCAACTTTAACAACTTGATTCCAAAGCAATACAAGTCCTCCACCACCCCGTCCGTGTGGGGAAACTATGACTTGTTCGTCAAAACAAAGATCTTTAACTTGTCGGAGCACGAAGCCATCGGGATTCTTCGTCTCCGAGAGGAATAAAATGTCCGGAGATTGCGAGCCGCTAATCTCCTTTAGGCGTCGAACTGTCTCAGGATTCCCCAACCCTTGACAGTTCCAGCACACTATCTTTAAGGAAGAAGACGAGATGGATTCCGAAAATCCATCCCCCTTTTCACTATTGGAGGAATAATCGCTCCTCTGCTAGAGGTTCTCGCTGGTCTTACGTTTGAGGGTCCCTCCTTGTGTTGGATACTGGTTCTTGTTCCCCCATTCTCCTCCGTAGAGAGTTTACATTGATTCATTTGCTTGGTTCGTCTTTTCCTTGAACCTGATCCTGCATAAGTCTTAGGACTTAGTTGCACCTGTTTTTTTGATGGTGGTCTTCCTACTTTCTTCTTGGATCCTGCTTTAGGAATCACGTCTTGCACCAAGTTACCTCCCGTTACCGCTGGTCCAAGCCTCAGCACTGTCGGAATGCGTTCCTTGACAGGAAGATCCGTATGCTCTGCTCCTGCCAGGGTTGGTTCCTGAGAGATCAGGTTTGCCCGGACCATTTTCGTTGCTGTTTTTTCAAATTGTCCAGCGGCCTCTGCCTGCTTGATTCTTTGTTTTCGCGTTGCACTCTCAGATGGATCGGCACAGCTCGCGTATTGAACCATGACCTCTCTCAGTTCACCCATTGCTTCCAGCATCGCTTCTCTTGGAATCTCAGGAGATACAAGCGCTACATTTTCGCTTCTCTCCAGCGTTGGGCATCTTGATCTAGACGACTCTGATCTCTCGGCCATGTTATTTGCGAGTCTGTTTCTTCTTGGACTATCTCTACATTCGTCTCTATCACCTACAGAGGCATGTTCGCTCTGTTTTTGATATTTTGTACCTGTCCTTTCCCCTTGGGGAGATGATTGTTTGACAAGTTTTGGCTGCCAGACCTTGGTCTGAATATCTCTTCTCCTAAAGGCCATAGGATCGTAATCCCTTCCGCTAGTGTGCCTGCTTTCAGTCTCCCTTCTATCTCCTCCTCTAACTCCACTGAGACTAGTGTTACCGCCGCTTCTAATGGAAACTGGAGCTTGTAGAGCTCCACGTTCCTTACTTGTATGGTTTTCGCTTCTTCGATCTCCATGTCTACCCTCACCTCTTGAAGAAGCCTTTGTTTCATCTCTGAATCTTTTCCTTGACCCCTCTTCCTTTCTGGGCCACGGGTAACGAGATTCTTTCGGATGAATACTCAGCTCCCTGTTTGAATCTTTGACCTCAGGATCTCTGTAACTTGACTTTGTGGTCAATCTTTCTTTGTCCATTCTCTCTGGACATTCCTCTTCTTCATGAGAAAGGTGGTAGCAAATGCGGCAGAATCTCCCCAGCTTTTCGTAGACAAATCGGGCCTTAGCCTCGTCCCCATTTGGGAATTCAACCACAGATGAGAGAATCAATGGTTTGAGGCCATTTATATGAACTCTCATCCTTGGCTTTTTTGGCTTTTATCTCTATTTTTTCAACATAACCAATATCTTCTCTAAGAGATTTCAAAACTTTATCAGTTCTTACATGGATAGGTAGGTTTTGGACCTTAATCCAAAATGGTATCAACGATGGAAAAGAGTCCGAAAGAGTTGATTCCCATCGTTGTAAAATTACCATCCACTTCGCAAAGTGGTATGGACGGTTGGCTAGAACCGCTTGCAAGTCCTCTTCGCAAGCAAATTGGAATTGAAAGCGGCCTTGCCCAAGTGAGGCCCCGATAGGGCGAGAAGAGACCTTCTAGAGGTCAGCCAAGAATCCTATGAGAGACCAGATTCTTTTAATTTTTGGGTTAGTCAGTCTGCCCACCAGAGTAAGTGAGTATTTCTTTCTTATGTCTTCTGCATCTGGGAGCTCTGCTCTCACCCTGGCTGTGCGCGGCGGTGAGGAGGTTGTTGAGGTTGTGGCTATGCCTTTGCCTTTTTCAGCCTCTGTGTAACGATGACTCATTGTTCTGTTTCTTGTGAGCAGAGCAAGCAACAACGATACCTTTTCTGATCATTAAGATGAGCGTAGAAAGTGAAGCAAAAGTTGTTGTTGTTTGAATCTCTTCCTTCTTTGCAACGTGCCGAGATGTGGCGAGATTGGAACAAAGTTCGTCGGAAAAGCGCACAGCAAAAACCAAGAAGGAAGTTTCTACACCGATGGTGTGAACATTTGAAATTTGAAAATAATGACTAAAAGTGGAAGAAAACCAGGTTGGTGAGTAGAGTCAGAGGTTGTATGGTTTCAATACTTTCCAGACAAGGTAAAAGACCGGTTAGAAGAAAACCATGGGGTATCGACCACACAACCCAAACCTATCTCGGAAACTGGGTCTGAGAGCATTTTCTACATCTCACCATTAACAGGACCAACTTGTTTATGTTACTCATTTCATATAACTTTATATCCAATATTTTCTTTAGGGATGTCAAAATGGGTAATATTACATGGGTTGATCTAATCCAATACAATTCATAAACCCAAATAGATTGATTATTTGGGTTATAATGGATTAATGGGTCAAATGGGTTAATGGATTAAATGGTCTGGGTTGAAATGGTTTATGGTTTCTAATGGGTTAACTCATTAACTTCACTATACTACATCATCATTCAATTATCATTGTAATCATCATTATAACATCATAATGATCATCATATCATTATCATCAAATACATTATTAGATTGAAATGGTTTATGAGTTTCCCGCCAAAACCATAAGTTTGTCTATTTTTCCGCCTATATCGTAAGTCCATCGATTTTCCCGCGCAAAAACGTAAATTCCGTCGATTTTCCCGCCAAAACCGTAAGTTCGTCGATTTTCCCGCCAAAACCAAAAGTCTATCGATTTTCCCGCCAAAACCGAAATTCTATCAATTTTCCTGCAAAAAACATAAATTCGTCGATTTTCCCGCCAAAACCACAAGTCTATCGATTTTCCCACAAAAAAACGGAAACCCGTCGATTTTCCCGTCAAAAACGTAAATTACGTCGATTTTCCCGCCAAAATCGTAAGTCTGTCGATTTTTCCGCCAAAACCGTAAGTCTATCAATTTCCCGCCAAAACCGTAATTCTATTGATTTTCCCGCAAAAAAAGTAAACCCGTCGATTTTCCCGCCAAAACGTAAATTCTATCGATTTTCTCACCAAAACCGTAATTTCGTCGATTTTCTCGCCAAAACCGTAAGTCTATCGATTTTCCCGCAAAAAACATAAACCCGTCGATTTTCCCGCCAAAAACGTAAATTCCATCGATTTTCCCGCCAAAAACGTAAATTCCATTGGTTTTCCCGCCAAAACCATAAGTCTGTCGATTTTCCCGCCAAAACTGTAAGTCTATCGATTTTCCCTCCAAAACCGCAAGTCTATCGATTTTCTCGCAAAAAACATAAATCTGTCGATTTTCCCGCCAAAAACATAAATTCCTAAATTTTCCCGCAAGAAGAAGCATAAAGTGTTAGTTTTCCCGCCATAAGTGTATTTCGATAATTTCACGCCAAAAATGTGAATACATCAATGATGATTATTAGAATAATATTTATGATTATTATAATTATAGTATAGTGATAATTATTTTATTTTTTAATTATTTTGTATAATCAAAAAGTTAATGGGTAAACCATTAAAACCACTAACCCATTAATTTTAATGAGTTAAATGGATTGAGTAGACCCATGATCCATTTAGCTTACAATCTCTTTGGATATGGGTTGGCTTGGTTTGGTTTACTGATTTTGACACCCCTAATTTTCTTCAAATATTAAAGTTAAATTTTTTATTCCAAAAGATATAAAAATAAAGTAAAAAATACTTAATATAAAAAATCTTATGCATATGCAGTTTCACTTTTAACAATTACTATATATTTAACTAATTAACATACTAATATTAAATTTTATAATTATAACTTGATAATTTAAAACAAATTTAAACAATGTAAAAGTACCGCGGTGTAGCGCGGATATCTACCTAGTTTTTTTAATATTAATAGAGAACCGCATAAAATTAGTATCCCAAGTCCAAGATCGGACCTGAAATTTGTAGAGTCAGTAACTTTTATGATATTAAAGACCAAATTTTTTATGTGGGGTTGAGCATTCAATTTTTCGGGTTGGTTTGGGTCGATTCTTTTGGTTCTTGGGTTGTTCGATACCTAAGTCTTGGTACGTATTTAGGACCCGAAGAAATTTTAGTTTGATTCTCGTTTAGTTCGGGTCGAAAACCGCAACTGAAAAAGAATATAAAATTTTTCGGTTCCAAATTGGGTTCGACTATTTTTCGGGTAGGTAGGATATTTTTAATATTTTTTGGGTATTTTGTGTAATTTTTGAAATTGTTTTTGTTTTTTCATGTATTTTTTGAATATTTAGGATTTTTGGTTTTTCGGATGCTTTCGGGTATGCTCGAATATGTACGTTTATGTTTGGACATATTCGAATATTTTTGTATCATATATTTTTTTTAAGGTATATTTAGTTATTTGGTCCAAAATATTCGAAATATCTTAAGGTATGTAACTTTATATTTTTGGATATCCGAACTACTTCAATTCGGTTTGGTTCTGATTCTTTTGGTTCTCGAATATTGGTAATTGTTGCTGTCGATGGATGGTTCTTGAGCTATAGAATCGAACACGAGATCTCAGGCCTCACACTCTCTCGATTTTTCTCGTGTGTGAAAGGAAGAAGAAAAGAAACTACAACAACGACACAACCAAAATGTTCACCCGGTGTTCACCGTAGAGACTACTCACCAGGGCCAGGATCCAGCCTAGCAAATCCACTAAGAATCAATGATAAAACAAAGAAGAAGATGACCTTGAGCTCTCTGGATGAGATAGCCCTCAAGAAGAAGAAGATATAGTTCAAGCTTTCTACATCTTATCGCTAAGACCTTTTAATCGGTTCTAATAAACACATGAACCTGGTTATCTCTTAACCGATTGCAAACCGAAATCACCTGAACCACAATTAATTGGTCTTAAACCAGAACCAATTAATTCCACCTAAACCAGCCGGTCCAAACTATTCTTCACCTTCTTCAATAATCGAAACAGAGCATAGACACAAAGCTGAAGCAGAGTTGAATCACAACTCAACAATTCTCGACCTTGATTCAACTCTAACTCTCAAACAAATTCTTCTGTGGATTCTTCACTAGGCCTACACCTCCTGGCAACATCACAAGCCCTTAGGCTTTCATGATCTTGAGCAAGTCTAACGCATCATTAAACTTACTCACCGGGACCGTTTTTGTCAGTATATCAGCTGGATTCCTGTTTGTGTGAATCTTCTTCACTTCCACCAAGCCCTCATCAATCTTTTCTCTGATAAAATGCAACTTCACATAAAAGTATTTCGTCCTATCATGATGAACATTTGCACTTTGCGAATCACACCATATCCCAATAGCTTTCTGTTTAAAACCAAAATCTTCGAGCAAACCTCTGAGCCATAAAGCTTCCTTTGCTGTTTCCGTAAGCGCGATGTACTCAGCTTTCGTAGTTGAGAGCGAAACCATACCTTGAAGACACGATCTCCAACTTACGACATTACCACCAGAAGAGAAGATATAACCAGAAATTGATTTCCTATTATCTGGATCAGACGCAAAATCAGACTCGCAAAACCCTTGTACCGTCATCTCTTTGCCTCTGGTGAACATCAAACCAAACTGAGAAGTACCACGAACATACCTGAGCAGCCATTTAACTGCCTCTCAGTGGATATGTCCTGGTCGTCTCATGTATCTACTAATAAGACCAACACCATACGCTAAATTCGGCCTTGTTCCCACCATAGCGTACATCAAGCTACCTACCGCCGAAGCATAAGGAACTAGTTCAGTGTCAACCTCTTCATCACTGTTTTTAACCGCAGCAAGTTTGAAGTGAGCACCAATAGGTGTTTGAGCAGGCTTGGCTTGATCCATCCTAAATGTCTTAAGTACCTTATTAAGATATCCTTCTTGTGTAAGAAACAAATTCCCTTGCTCTCTATCTCTTACAATATCCATTCCAAGAATTTTCTTCGCTGGACCTAAGTCTTTCATTTCAAAAACTGAACTGAGTTGATCCTTTAAGAGTCAAACTTGAGCAATGTCTTTGGCAGCCAACAACATGTCGTCAACGTATAACAGAAGATATACATACTCATCATCATTTACTTCCTTCGTGTAGACACATGAATCATGTAAACTTCTGGTAAACCCTTTTGAAATCATGAACTGATCAAAACGTTTATTCCATTGTCGAGGACTTTGCTTCAAACCATATAACGATTTCCTCAACAAACAAAACTTTTTACTTGGATCACCAACTTCAAAACCCTCGGGCTGCTGCATATAAAGCTCTTCCTCCAAATTTCCATGTAAAAACACTATTTTTACATCCATTGTTCCAGTTCTAAATCCCCGTTTACAACCACAGAAAACAAAACTCGAATGGAGACATGCCTTACTACCGGAGCAAAGACCTCTTAATAATCTATGCCTTTGTGTAAAACCACGAGCTACAAGCCTTGCTTTGAATCTAGGAGGATCACTCGAAATCTGTCTAGGTTTTAGCTTGTAAATCCATTTACAGCTTATGATTGTCTTCCCATCATGTTTGTCAACTATGTCCCAAGTATGATTCTTCATTAACGAATCCATTTCTTCAATCATTCCAGAATTCCAAAACCTCCACTCACTGCTCCTTCTAGCCTCACTAAAATCAGAAGGTTCTTCAATTTTACTTATCTCTTCATAAACAGCTAGAGCAAACACAAGAGTGTTTTCCTCTGTGAACCTAGAAGGTGGCCTGATATTAGGTCTTCTCACTTTGTCTCGGGCAAGTTGATAGTCACCTAAATTTGTATTATCTTGAACTATATCTTCAGAAGATACCTCTGTTCCTGAGTTATCAGAGTCTGACACAATAGAAGATCCACTTACAACTGAAGAATCAACAAGATCTTCAGTCAGAATAGGCGCTCCACCTATCTTGGAGTCCCTTGAGCTGAATCATTTACTCCACCTCCTCTTAGAGTCGTAGAACCTGAGACTTTTGTCTCAATCTTTATAATCAGTCTCCCTTTGTCTCTTCCATACCCTAAAGACAGCCTATCAGGTGTACCAAACTCCTCTCTGACCAAATCTTTATATAGTTTATCTTCCTGAAATTTCACATTTCTGCTTACCATAATTTTCTTCTCCTTTGGAACCCACACTTTGTATCCCTTTGTTCCCAGAGGATGCCCGATGAATACGCCTTTAACAGCTCTTGGTTTCAATTTCCCTTGATCCATGTACACAAAGACCACAGAACAAAACCTCTTCAAATGCTTATAACCAGGTTCACGGTTTAGCCAAACCTCTTCTGGTATCTTAAAACCAATGGCTGAAGACGGAGTCCTATTAATCAGATACACAGAAACACTTGCTGCTTCTGCCCGGAAGCTCTCTTCCAAACCAGATTCGCTTAAGAGACACTGAACCTTTTCCATGATCATCCTATTCATCCTTTCCACAACGCCATTCTGCTGTGGCGTGTACGCACAAGTTCAATGCCGAGTAATGCCTTGTGACCTGCAAAACTCATCAAATAAGATATTACAAAATTCAAGACCATTATCATTTCATAAGTATTTTACCTTTCGACTGATTTGGTTTTCCACCAGCCTTACCCACTCACAAAACTTAACAAATGTCTCATCTTTGGTTTTGAGAAAATGAATCCATACTTTCCGAGTATAGTCATCAATTATCGAAAGAAAGTACTGGCTTTTTGACATCGACGGTTGTATGTTGGGTGAGCCCCACAAATCAGCATGAATGTACTCAAGGGGATGTTCTGTTGTGTGTTTTCCAGCTTCGAAACTCACTCTTTTTGCTTTACCTACTGAACAGTGTTCACACATATCGTTACTTCCAACATCCTTCTTCTTTAGTATGCCTTTCTGAACCAACAATTGTAGATTTCTTGAACTCATGTGTCCGAGACGGCTGTGCCATAAAGACATCTGCGAATCAGTACCAGCTGCTTGACAAGCTTCCGGCATGATTGTTTCACCGTCTAGTATGTACAAGCCATTCCTCAAATGACCCTTCAATACTACCTTGTTGTTCTTGTAAAAGATTAACTTCACGTTACCTCCATTATGAGTATATCCTAAAGAGTCAAGAGTTTCGGTTGATATCAAGTTCCTTCTCAAACCTTGAACGTATCTCACATTATGCATCACCTTCACAGTACCACCATGAGTATCTAACCTTATAGAACCAATCCCACAAGCATTCACTGTATGAAAATCTCCTAGCAGAATCTGATTTGCATCCTTTTCTTGAAAAGTCACAAACCAGTCTTTTCTTGAGGTCATATGATACGTACATCCCGAATCATATGATACGTACATCCCGAATCCACAAGCATTCACTGTATGAAAATCTCCTAGCAGAATCTGACTTGCATCCTTTTCTTGAAAAGTCACAAACCAGTCTTTTCTTGAGGTCATATGATACGTACATCCCGAATCATATGATACGTACATCCCGAATCCACAAGCATTCACTGTATGAAAATCTCCTAGCAGAATCTGACTTGCATCCTTTTCTTGAAAAGTCACAAACCAGTCTTTTCTTGAGGTCATATGATACGTACATCCCGAATCATATGATACGTACATCCCGAATCCACAAGCATTCACTGTATGAAAATCTCCTAGCAGAATCTGACTTGCATCCTTTTCTTGAAAAGTCACAAACCAGTCTTTTCTTGAGGTCATATGATACGTACATCCCGAATTTATAACTCAGTTGTCATCTGCATACTTCTTTGTCATTGCCAACGCATCAGATGCTTCATGTTCCTCAATCAAAATCGCAGCCTCACCATCACCTTATGATTCCATTTTTCTTTTCCTAGAATAGCAATCTTTCTTAAGGTGTCATTCCTTTTAATAGTACCAACAAGTCACTTTCCTTAACTTAGACTTGCTCCTACTCTTGTTTCTAGAGTCATTTGTCTCCTTGTGAGTTGTTCTTCCATGATCCTTAGTATACAGAGTCGTACCAGAACCTCTTTCTAGCCTAGAATTTTCAGCCAACTCTCTTTCTTTTGATTTTGTGGCAGAGAACACTTCCTCAAGCAACAATGAATCTCTACCATACTTCAATGTGTGTTAGAGCTGGTCAAAATTCGCAGGCAATGAACTGAGAAACAGAATTGATTGTACCTCTTCCATTACAGTCACATTCATGCTACTCATCTCAGCTACAATCTTCAAGAAGTCATCCACATTTGCATCAATTGACTTTGACGGATCACACTTAAACGAGTAAAACATAAGTTGCACAAAGATGCGATCAGGAAGTGTCTTTGACATATAGATACTATCAAGCAAAGACCGCATCGCCACTGTTGTTTCACAGTGCCTAATATTTCTAAGAACCTTGTCGCTAATATTCAGTATAATTAGGTTCTTAGCCTTCTCCAACTTCTTAGGGTCAGGAACATATTTCATCAAAGAAGAAGTTTCTTTACCTGAACTACCTTCTTTCTCAAGCGATTTCTCTTCGCTCTTTGTTAGTGGGACTAACATCTCAAGCTTTTCATCGGTCAAGATGTCCTTGAGACCATGAACAACGAAATGAGTCATCATACGAATCTTCCAGAGGGAGAAATCTCTAGACCCGTCGAACCGCTCTACCTCAGCTCTTGTTGTTGTCATCATCGGGATAGGCTTCACTTATTCAAGGAGCTGCCGCAAAGATCTTCGATTCAATTTCAGTATGTCGGAGTCTCCGATCAAACCGCTACCGCAAGAACCTCAATAAAACGCCGGCTCTGATACCAATTATTGTTGCCGATGGATGTTTCTTGAGCTATATAATTGAACACGAGATCTCAAGCCTCACACTCTCTCGATTTCTCTCGTGTGTGAAAAGAAGAAGAAAAGAAAATACAACAACGACACAACCAAAATGTTCACCCGGTGTTTGCCGTAGAGACTACTCACCGGGGCCAGGATCCAGCCTAGCAAATCCACTAAGAATCAATGATACAACAAAGAAGAAGAAGATGACCTTGAGCTCTCTGGATGAGATAGCACTCAAGAAGAAGAAGATACAATTCAAGCTTTCTACATCTTATCGCTAAGACCTTTTAATCGGTTCTAACAAACACATGAACCTGGTTATCTCTTAACCGATTGCCAACCGAAACCACCTGAACCACAATTAATTGGTCTTAAACCAGAACCAATTAATCCCATCTAAACCGGCCGGTCCAGACTATTCTTCACCTTCTTCAATAATCGAAACAGAGCATAGACACAAAGCTGAAGCAGAGTTGAATCACATCTCAACAGTAGTCGTTTGGGTAATTACAAAATCAGTTTGATTCATGTTCCGATTTTTTGTTTTGTTCTTCGGATCCTGGTAATATTTTAGCAGGAGACGTTAAGCAAAATTAAGGAACTAAAGGATATAAAAATATATAAAACATAAAACAGAGCTGAATTCCTTTTTTTACGGCAAACAAAGCTGATTTAATCCAGACGACAGTTTGATAAAAGATGATATTTATGGTCATTTTTCCTTTTCCCTTGAAATTTTCACAAAGCAAAAAGAAATCAGAAGAGTTACAATGTACTGCAGTTAAAAGAGAGCTCTTCATGTTGAATGGCAATTACATTTTAAAAAAATTCAGTAGCGAGGTGTGTAAGCATAAGGTCCCATGGAGTATGGAACTTGAAAATGTTGTTGTTGGTATTGTCTGAAGTCCATGTGTCCTTGTCTTCCATTTCTGTTGTAGTGATCCCACATTCTTTGTTCTTCCATTAGTAACCTCTGTTTTTTCTCCATATCATTCATTTGCACGTACGATGGTGGAGCCACCTCTAGTGACGCTGCGAATGGGTCCATCGTCACCGGACCTTTGCTTCCTATTCTGTTTCCGTCGGCCGGCCGTGGCGGCGCTGGCAGTGCCAACATTGAGGCTGCATCACCATTTAGATAAAATCAGTCGAAATAAACCAAATTGAGTCGAAAATATAGTGGCTTAGAAACTTTTAGTGTTTAGTATAGTCCAAAATGTAAACCTAACCCAAAACCAACCAAAACTGGAAAAACATAACCAAATCATATATTTATTTTTGTTTTGAAAAATCGAATCTTAAAAACCCTTTAATATAAGGATAAATTTTGATCCCAAGTTTCTGTAATGCCAGAATTTTATTCATTTCGATTTTGAGTAATATTATGTATGGTTTCCCTCTTTTAAATCAAACTTTATAGGGAATTTTCAAATATATTTTGGAAAATGATTTTGTTTTTGTTACTTTTAGATTTTTTACCTGCTGGTCGTCCAGCAGAACCAAACGCGACACTACTCGCACTTCCACTACTTCCATAAGCCGTAGAGGCATTAACCGCACCGTGCTGATACATTCCATCAAGCAATAAACTATCAAATCCTCCTCCAAGCTCAACCTTTTGTTCGGACAATCTTGTCCCCGATTTCACCAAAGCCGTCTCCCAATCCGCCGAATCATCCTTAAAAGCTTCCCACACTGGTCCAGACGACGCATTCTCAGTCGCAATCGCTCCATCAAATAACGCTAACGCTAAACTGTCACCAATGTCTTCTGCCGTTTCACCCGATAAATCCAACAAATCACTCTCTTTTGAAACCACTTCCTCAAAATCACTCTTTGTTTCCGTTTTTTCTCCTTTTTCCTCTTCTTCTTCTTCTTCGTGTTTCGGTTCTGGTAATGCTTTGATGGAGTTCAAATCTTCTTGAATTTCTTTAGTTTCCTCGTCATCCTCGGATTTATTAGACTTTCTTGATGATGATTTCTTTGTATGCTCAGCTAAGGCAGATTTATCTCTTATAAACTCATCCATGAGATCAAGTTTCTTCTGTGTGATCTTCTCCAGTTCCGGATATTCTGAAGATCTTGCAACTCCCATGTTCTTACACCATCCGTAAAACGGATCTAACTCATCAAACTGTTTAGAAATGCGACTGAAGATATCATAGACTTTGATGGAATCATGAATGTCTAATTCCATGAATCGATCTATCAACACTCCCATTATCTCTGTAATGTTGTAGTATATCTCAAAACTCTCTTTCACTATAAGAAACAGAGCTACTATCACCACTCTGCTGTTCTTCGCATTACCTGTTTTAAAAGACCTAACTTGTTAAACAAGAAATCCAAAAGCTGATAAACGTGGTTCGCAAGTAAAGATATATTGCTATAGACTGGCCGGAACTCTTTCGAGCCATTTCTTAATTCTCAAAGACCGCGGACCGGCCAGCAAAATAGTTACTAATTCAGCTGAGGTATGAGCCAATTGATGGCAGACTGGACTGGATCTTACCTCAATTTTTTTCTAAACTGTTGATCGGCTTGCAAACTTTGAAGCTTACCATAACATTTCTAATGGAAAGTAGTAAATGAGTTATTTACCTGTTGGGCGACAAGCCAAGAAACGATCAAGAAGCTGTTGTAATTGTTGTACTCTGGTAAAAATTTTCTCTGTTTTCATATCTGTGACCGGTTTTGAATTAACCACAAGAGCTCTTGACCTATGATCGGTTTTGGTCTCTGGCTGATCATCGTCCTCGCCGGAATCACCAATACGACCACCGCCACGGCTGCTGTGTTTTTCTCTCCTTCCTTGCATCCGAAAATCAAGCCGTTCGTCCAAATACAAAGCATAAGTTCGAACAAAAGCAGAGTAATCCCAGGAATCAGACAGATAGGCATCTCTGAAATCAGACAGGTTAAGCAAGCGCGTTCCTCGTCTCGTGGCAAAGAAAATCTCTTTCTCGTAGGCTCGATCGCCTTCTGTTAATAACCGTTGGATCAAAATCAAAGTTTTGAGAGCAACCGACCAGTTCTTGGTCTTGTTGAGTCGTCTGGAGAGAAATGTAACGCAAGTGCTTACATAGGTGCGAGAGTAAGATGTTAGGTTTAAGATCTCTTTGATGTATTTCTCATCAGCTGGATATTCTTCGTGCCGTGTTGCTTTAACGATGGCTACTTCGAGTTCCGTTAAAGAAGTGCTTCGACCTCCGACTTTTGCTAATCCCACGCTCGTCTGATCTTTCACAGCTCCTATCGCACGTTTTAGCTTACTCGAACCCATTTTTGACTTACCCTACGGTACACCACCAGAATCCAAAACGGAGAGAGACAGAGAGAGAAAAAGAAAGAACGACGAACTTTGTTTTTTTCTTTAGTTTGTCGTCGTCGTCGTCGTCGTTTCTTTTTCTCCTCTGTTTCTTTTTTCTTTTCTTTCTGAAACAGAAAATGTTGTTGCCTGTTCGATCTACCATGGAAGTAGCCGAGGTTGTCGGAATTTAATGAGGGGAAAATAGAAAACTCATGTGGGATATGATTTGACCTTACTTTTTTTGTTTGATTGAATTAAAAAAAGATCCACTCTGTTCTTAGCTTTAAATAGAAACAAGGCTCTCATTATGATAATGTTACAACAAGACAGACAGACTGTATAAGACATGAGCCTGTGTTTTCACAGAATGTGTTCTTATGGTTAAATAACCATAATACAATTGGCAGAAGCAGAGACAATAATAATGGTGTGAAACCCGCTTCTTGTTTCATCAGTCCACGCATTTTTTCGGCCTATAAAATGGGCGAAACAAGGGGAACAAGAATTCGAAGACATAAATCATAGAACTTGAGTAGTTTCTGACTGCTCAATTATAAAGAGACATTTAATGCTTACCAAGCCGAATTGTTCTGGGGAACTGTATGTTGAGAAGGTTCAGCATTCCAGCCATGAGTGGTGCTTGGAGCAACATGATGATTTTGTCCGTTTCTTATTCTCTGCAACTGCGAGTTGGTTTGGATGTTTAAGGATGGAGGAACGAAACTATTTTCGACTCTTGGAGGTAGAACTGTTGGAATTCCGATGTTGGGATTTGGCATATGGTTTAGGTTTGATTGTGGAAGAAAAGATGGAATGCAAGACGAATCCATCCTGTTGTTACCAGTTAATGGCATTCTGTTGTTGTTGTTATGCCCATTTGATCTCCCAAGAAGTAGCGGATTCATCCCTGTTACTCTCTTAACTGTTTCTTCCGCCATTTTCACCTTTTTTATGGCATGTAAAAAACACAAGGATAGTTACGAAAAAGAAGAGAGGAAGACTAATGAAGTCATATTTTACCTTAGCTCTTAATGTCTCAATGTCAGCTTTTAGTATTCTATTGCCAACAGCAGCTTCATCATACTTGTGATTCATGTTACTCAGTTGCTTCACAAGTGATGAATGTTCACCCTTTAGCTCATTAACCTATCAAAATAAAAATTAGGTCTTACTGATATCCTTCGACACAAAGACGGCGTTGAAAGGATTAGATATGAAACCTGTGTTTCAAGATCACTCGTTTGTTCCTGTTTTCTCCTTCGAGAACGCCTAGCTGACTCTCGATTTGACAACATCCTACACATATTAAAAGAAGAAGAAGGTTCAAAAAACTGTATCACTGTAACGGTAAACATCTAAAGACTAGAAACTGAAGATAAGGAAGGATCATTTATTACCTTCTAGATTTCTTTACATCCTCTGGATTCACGAAACCAGTGGTTTCATTCTCTTCATCAAGGTCATCGTCATCAGAATCATCTCTCGATGATCCACTCGTAACCTGCTTCATTGGTGTACCAGATTTTTTCAGTTCAGCTGGTAAGGAAGAAGAAACACCAAGTTCTCCTTGGGCCATCAGAGTACCTACCATGATAAAACTTGCTATGTATAAAACTCAAAAGAGATATCAGACAGAAAAATAAGTAGGGCCGATATGCTAATTTGCCATGTTAACTTGCTCCTGTTTAAGAGAAATATAGAACTAACCGCCAGAATCCATTTCAAACCAAATCATCTAACTGGTTTTCGTGAAAAGCATATTGGAGATTCAAAGTCACAAAATGATTGAAAGCCCATGGCTTTAACAAAAGTAATGTTGAAACTTGGAACTTGGTAGGGTCCTGCATAGTTCTGCTTCTCGAAAGAAGCATTTTCCATATCTACATTACTATTCCGTTCACATCATTTCTTAACTTGGCATCAAAAATTTAAAAAACACAAAACGCTCATAGGAAAGATGAGAATAGTGAAACTAATATGCATCTTTATCTTTGCTCATCCACATGGTGAAACTAAGAGACAAGCTTTAAGATGATAAAATCGAATTTTACAAGATCATGCTCTTACCTGGAGCATGAGCACCAGATTTAACTGGTTGAAATTTAGTTTCAGGAGAAGTGGTTGAAACTTCAGGCTTCACAGATCCAGCCTGGGCAACA
This sequence comes from Anastatica hierochuntica, assembly GCA_900406275.1. NCBI lineage: Eukaryota > Viridiplantae > Streptophyta > Magnoliopsida > Brassicales > Brassicaceae > Anastatica > Anastatica hierochuntica. Next base: position 46,434 of record OVAN01000507.1, read on the forward strand.
CAAAGGATAGAACATAAGACCCTTGAGATTTAGATTGCAATCGAAATGCACAAATTACACATATAGATAACTAAAAGAAGAAAGTAGAAGAAAACCCTAAGAGCTACAGCAGTAGCGCACTCGGTCTCAAGCTTGTTCTTGAGAAGGCGATGGTAATCATCGGAATCAACAGTCACCGGCGGAGCAGCGGAATCTCGATCGTGATCGCGGCGAAACAGACTGTCGTCCTCGAAATCATTCTGTCCCGAGACAGAAGGAAGAGATTGTGCCGAAGAAACTCCGACGATCGCGTTGTGACCAGCTTGCTCCGAGCTCACCGACGAAGAAATCTCTTCTAGAAACATCTCGAAGGTCCATTCCGGCTGACTATGGCTGACTTCATCCGCCGTAACAACCTTCTCCGAGTGCGAATTAAGAGGCGGAGGTGCTTCCCAAAAGGGATCGGAGAAATCGTCAATCGAGAAGATACTGTTCATCTCTCTCTCTCAGGCTCTATTGTTCTTCTTCACTTTTTTGTGTGTGTGTATTTTACTTTAATGATTTGTTTTGTCGGGTCTTGCCTATTTGCATAAGGTCCACCACACAAGAATATTCTTTACATAATACGCAGAAAGATATTTCTTTTATATATTCGGGATTCTTAAATTCCGGTTCGCCACTCTTGTTTCCCCGTCTTTCTGGATCCGCGGATACACCTCACCGGACGGTCAAAACGGAAACACTACTTTAAAGAATTAATTTACTGTATTTGTAAATCACCACTCCATCTTTTTGTTTTCACTCACACAATTTTTGGAATGTCATCCATTGTAGTATTGTTTCAGCACAAAAATGCTTATATGTGGAATTCTCTAAAGACAGGTGACTGAAAAATAAGTACATTTTGATGATATTGTTATGAACCGAACCATTTAGTGACTGCCATAACCGAATGCTCATTTAGCTTTGAAGTTCATTCCATGTATATTGTAATAGGCCCATTAGATATAGTACTTAGGCCCACTTGTATTAGGCTCATTATCATTATGTATTTCCTTTAGGGTTTTAGATTTCTTGTAACTCCCTATATATATAAGGGCTCCCTTATTCATTAATAAAGAGGTAATATTTTCTCTAGTTTCTTAACACGTTATCAGCACGATAACTCTAAGAAATGAGCCAAACCCTAAACAATCCTAAATCCGAAAAACAAAACAAAAACCCTAAACACTAAACAATCCGAGAAACAAATCTGAGTTTCTCGTGCATCCGAACGAGTTTCACGTGCATCCGAACGTGAATCACGTGCATCCGATCATCCAGATCGTGTTCCAACCCGTGTACCCGAGAGGTCCTGCCTTCCGATCGTGTTTTCCAGAGAGATCCAGCATTTCGATCGTGTTTTCCAACTCGTGATCGAGAATTACAGCTAATACCCGAGAGATTCAACCTTCAGCTCGTGTTCCAGTGCAGGCCGAGAGTTTCCAGACCGTGTTCCTGCTCGGGTTCGTGTTTGGATCGTGTTCGGGAGCTGTTTCGTGCGTGCAGCTCGTGTTCCAGCCTGTGTTCGTGAGAAATCCAGACCTTAGCTCGCGAAATCCGACATGTAGCTCGTGATCCAGACATAGATCGTGAGCCTCCAGCTGTTCGTGACTCCCAGATCACGCTCAGATCGTGTTGGGGAGCTGTTTCGTGCGTGCAGATTGTGTTCGGATCGTGTTCGGCTGCTGTTTCTGAATTTCCAGCCCGTGCTCAATCAATTCTAAACCATTCAACCCAATTGGAGGTTAAAGGTAAACAAGATCTGAACTAAAAACATTAAATCCAACATTATTCAATCATAAGAACCTTAGATCTGCATACTAGAATCCTAGATCTATAAGTTTAAATCCTAGATCTATAAGTTTATCACCTAGATCTGCATGTTAAGGCTTAATTTATTTGTTTAAAACCCTAGATCTATTTTATAAGACCTAAAACCTGAGGTTATGTCGAGTTTAACAAAGTTAAAACTCGTTCCTAAGCCTTATCCTATAACCTAAAGTCGATCTACATGTTTTAGACCCTTAATCATGTTGTTTAATATTAGGCCGAAAATTTTAAACCCCTAAACATGTTAAATCCGAAAATCCTAAGCCAAAACCTAAGAGATCTAAAGCCTAAACCACTCGATCCTTTTGCATATATGCTGTTCGCATATCATGCTTCCAAAAATCGAGTTTCCTAAATTGTTAAAACCGAAATCCTATGTTGTTTTTGGTTTTGCTCTTTTCTAAAACCTAAAATATAATTAAAACTTGTTTAAAAATATGATCCTATGATCAAAACCTAAAGGAATAAGAAACTAAAATCTCGATCCCTTTTGCATAATATGCAATCGCATATTGTATGCACAAAATCGAGATTCCTAATCTATGTCTATTATTCGAATTAATTCTAAAAGGATGAACATACTTTTAAAACTCTAATTACCTAGATCTGATTATAAGATATAATCAGATTGCAAAAGGCAAGGATTAAAAGCAATGAATTACCTAGATATGATTACAAAACATAATCAGATTGCACAAGGCAATAATTAAAATCGATGCATACTGTCTTGAGAATTGCATGCTTTGATTGAAATCTGATTTTGTATTTTGAACTAGTTAAATTGCATGTTAGAACCTGATTTCTCTGAAATTTTAATATGATCACATGCTCTGATTGTATCACATGCTAAACTTGCTAATTTCATGTTTAAAATTAATTGATTGATTGATAAATTCGATTGATTATTTTTGAGATAGAAATCGCATGCTAGGTTGATTGTTTTCACATGCTTTAAACTTGATCAAAACCTGACCAGCATGCTCCATGACATATTTTTCGAAATTTAAAATATTGATTGAATCACATTATTATATGATAATGAATCTAGAATTTCGCATGCTAGGCTCACCAATTTTATGCTTAAAATTGATTAATTGATTGTTGAAACCGATTGAATGATCCTTGACATAGAAATCGCATGCTAGGCTGAATGTTATCACATGTTTAAAATTTATTTAAAATATGACCAGCATGCTCACCATATTATTTTCGAAATTGAAAGAATATATACTTAAAATTTGAAATTGGATTTTATGCCACATGATTGCTTGATTGAATGATTGTTCCGATTGATTGTTTCTAAGGTAGAATTGCATGCTAGATAGATTGATTGATCACATGTCATAAAATTGAACTAAAACCGGACTAGCACGAAATTTGACTTATTTTGAAATTGGATATTAAAACCGAATTGGATATGGCATGATAAGAAATTTTAAGCCGATTTTGACATCAAACCGGATATTGCATCCAAGGGGGAGTGTTATGAACCGAACCATTTAGTGGCTGCCATAACCGAAGGCCCATTTAGCTTTGAGGTCCATTCCATGTATATTGTAATAGGCCCATTAGATATTGTACTTAGGCCCATTATCATTAGCTATTTCCTTTAGGGTTTTGGATTTCTTGTAACTCCCTATATAAGGGCTCCTTTATTCATTAATAAAGAGTTGATGTTTTTCCTAGTTTCTTAACAGATATAGATAATTAAATCAATTATTTTAATCTATCTCACACATCACTATTTCTATGTAAATTGGGTGTATCACACAAACATGAACGAAATTACATCAAGAATAAATAAAATGATCATTTATTAGATCTCGTATCCTCTTTGTCCAATAACATTCTTGTTGACGACCATTTGTGGAAAGTTATAGCTCTCTCAACGGGTGCCAACGTCCCCAACCTAAATGAGAAACCCGAGGACCCAAAAAGGTAAGCATGGATCACCTGATCCAGACATATACCCGAAACTAGTCCAATCATTTCGTTTCGGGTAAAAAAATCCTATGATACTTTCCAATTTCAATACAAATTTTGGAATCGTATTCTCGGTGATGAGCCGCAACTTGGTGTTATGTTATCTCAGGGGTCGGGTCGAGTTGAAATTAGGTCGAGGAAGGTCAACCCCAATCTCTTTGGAAACAACGAAGACGACCATATTTCATTTTTAATATCTAATTCTAGTATTTGCATATTAGATTCCCGAAATACCAAAACATTTATTTTAAACATTTTTATATAATCTAGAAAATGAGGAAAATGAAGTATAGGAGATTGAACTCTGGTGTAACGCTAATGAGTTTTTAATTTGAACTGTTAAACTAACACAAATTTTATTAAAGCAATTGATCTTTTAAATCTACGAATTATAAAACGGTCCATTTTTCTTCATGACTTGCGATCCTTAAAAGTTTAGGGTTGTGGGGACGACTGATATAGAGAAAGCTAAAGATATTTGTGGTTGCTTCATCTGTGAATGAACCATAGTGACATGAGGACGAGTGTAATAGAATAAACTGAAAATAGAAGTATGTCTCGGGAGTCGATAATTGAGACAGTGAGAATAGGCTATTGTAGCTCACTCTTCACTTCTCTTTCGTTTTTGCTTTGTTCCGTCAAAAAGATTTTTCTGAATTGCAGTGAAGAGATAAACAAAAAGACAAAAGTATCTTTTCTGATGCAAGACGACTTTGATGGGAGCCCCCACACCATTATTTACGTTGTTGTCATATTTTTATAGGGGTGAGTAAATAAACCAAAACCAGAATACCAAATCGGATCTGAACTAAATTTACTGAACCTGAATTGAATCGAAAAACCGTAAAACTTGAACGTTTCTATTTCAAAATACTTTGGTGCAAACTGTCTATTTGATTTCCTTAAAATCTGACAACTCGGAATATAAGACATGCGATACGAGTAACCGAGAACTGAACAATGCCCAAAATTTGTTTTGATAATTTGGATTTTTGTAGGGTAGTTCGGGTTATTTTCGGTTTCGGTTCAAGTTTTAACCCGAATGCCCACCCATATAATTTCGTTTGATAATGAGCAATTATTATAAGAGGGTAGTTTCGTTATTAAGTTTAAAAGCAGGGGTAAAATAGTCAATTAATTCGTGTTCTAACTTTCAACTTTCTGGGCCGTGTGGTCATTGGGACTGATTACAAATCTTTCAAATCAAATCGAAGGAGGAAGATAAACAGAGGTAATGAGCGAAATCGAAGAGCTTCTTTTTCATCTTCAAAGCTTTGTCTTTTTGCGATCTAGATCAGGATTTTGATTGAGGCTTTTACCCAATTTCGAAGATTGTGGATTTGATTTTTCTTCTGGGTTTTTTTTTTAGTTTTCGTGTGTAGTTGGATCAATATGGCTGGGAGAGGTTCGATTCCTGCTCGCAACTCTGCCCTCATCGCAATGATCGCCGATGAGGTAATAATCGTTAAGAACAAAACTATTTTTTCCTCTTCTGTGGATGAGAGATTTGAGTTTCGTTGGGTTGATTCTTTTGAAACTGTTGACTTTTTTTTTTCCGTTTGGATCTTCTGTCTGAGTTTTTGAATCTGTGAGATGTGATCTGAACTAAATCAATGCGTTGTGGATATAGGTTTGTGAAATTTGTAATGTGCAAGTGCTCAAAGATAAGTGGCGAAAAAAAAAAATTGCTCAAAGATAAGATTTTTGTCTCTCTGTGTTTTTCTAGATTTTGGATCAGATCAAATATACAGATGATCTTATCTGCTTTCACTTTATGTTTTGATTCCACCTGATGCACAGATCAGGAAACTAAGGTTTAGAAATCTTCTTCAAATTCTTCCTAGAAACTGTATTTTCAGTGAGTAACAAGGGGTTTCAGTTTTATGTGCTACTTTCAACTGTTCTGGCTTATAAGAATTGAATTTACTCAAATGTTATTTTATCAGGTTTCCAGAAAACTACGTTTAGCCTTTTATTTTATACTCAACTTGCTAATTCTTCCTTGTATTGTCAACTTTTTCTGCTTGGTTGTGGCAGGATTATTTGAAACGATCCGTTGGTAACTTGGTAGCAATCTACTACATCTCTTACTTTTCTAAAATTTTGTATATAGGACACCGTGGTTGGGTTTTTGATGGCTGGAGTTGGTAATGTTGACATAAGGAGGAAAACAAATTACCTCATCGTGGATTCGAGTATGTTTCTGAACTCATGACGATCTTTTGATCATGTATCAAGTTATGTCACTTATCTTAAAGTGGTAGTCCTTTGATAAATTAAAGTTAGTGGAATTGTTCCACCAAATCAATTTCACCTGGTCTTGTTAAAAGATTACTCTCCCAAGTTCTATTTATGTAGAGTTGTATTATTACCATCTAGTCTTCTAAATTTATTTATTTTTCTCTTTTCCCTTCCCTGCTTTCAATTTTCTGTCTTTTAGAGACCACCGTGAGACAAATTGAGGATGCTTTCAAGGAATTTTCATCTAGGGATGATATTGCTATCATTCTCATAAGCCAATATGTAAGTGTTTTCTTCCAAGCCCAGTCTCTTTGTACTTGTTACTCATCTTAAAGGCGTTGTTATTTTAGTCATCTTAAAGACTTGTACTACTTAACTTTATTGATCCTCTTATGTTAACCGCCATTAATGAATACCTTCCTTGCTTGCACCTCATCAATGACACTATTATGTAGGGTAGTTTTTGCCCTCTTGTCTGTAGCAATTAGTTTTATTGGATCCAAATGTGTGGAAAAAAAACATAGGACGTGACCACTTTTCTGGGACGTATCATTAATGAGTATGAAATAGTTAGAGCTCTATATCTATATGCACTATACTTCTTCAAAGTCTGTCTTTTTCTACAGTGTGAGAAACATAATGAGAAAATATCAAATGCGTGTAGGTTGCCAATATGATACGGTTCTTGGTGGATAGCTACAACAAGCCAGTTCCAGCAATTCTGGAGATCCCTTCCAAGGACCATCCCTATGATCCTGCCCATGACTCCGTTCTCTCCCGAGTCAAGTACCTCTTCTCTGCGGAGTCGGTGTCGCAGCGTTAAGCATATGCATTCTGCGAGATTGGGTGGACTTATATGAAATTGTTTGGTCTTTGAAATTCTTGTATTTCTTCATTGAAACCCCAGTAAATTTTCAATAAGGTGCAACCACTCTTTGAATTTTGTTTGCAGATGAATCATGAATGTTATATTATCAAAAAGTGAAAGTCTATTAGTCCCCCCCTCCCTAACTACAATGTTCCAACTTCCAAATAATACTAACAGATTCAATTAACACTAACTTGGTGACCAAAAAAATATTATCAAGACACCATTGGTTTATATATAATAACACAACCAGACATTGAAGCTAAATCTGATGATGATGATGATGATGCTCTTTAAGGGAAAAATAATATCTATACTCAATTGTTATGATCAGGTGTAATCTCGTTGTTTGTGTCCCCTGCTGCATTGTTTCTTGTTAATCTGCTGAGCTGGATTCCAGCAAAACCCGCACCAGCACCAGCACCCGCACCCGCACCCGCACCAGAACCAGGACCAGCCTGAGAGCTTCCTTCATTCCCATTACTAGCTGCAGCTTTCAGTTCCCTTTTGTTCTTCACTTTCTGTGCCCAGCCAACAAGACCAACCTGCACATTCTCCTCGAATATAGCTTTCTTGAAGTTACTTCCCATCTATTGCAAAATAAGACGAAGATCAGTTTTTCCAGACATAACTCGTGAAAACCAAACCAAAAGATATGAAACTTCTTATTAGTGGAATTTAGCTTTTACCTGTGAGACAATGGCATATAGAGGCAGTGTACTGTAACTGCAGAGCACTTGAATGAAGACTCTACAGAGAAGAAGAAAGATATCGGTACATACCAGTACTATTCATCAAAATAATATGAGAAAACGCCAAAAATAAATCAGAGATTTCGCTTACCCGATAACCAATCTCGGGACAATGTATCTCACTTGTCCCATAATGCACGAGTCGAAGCCGTATGTAACCTACAATATATATACTTCTTAGTTTTAAACTTTTCAGGTGAATGCTGGAAATTTGTTTTTGTAACAAGAATCTGTCCGACTTACCCAAATCCAAAAGAAAAATGCAATCTCGAAAGCATTTTGGAAGAGGATAAAATGAATCAAGAAGAGAACAATTTCAGGTTTGCTGAACCAGAAATGTTCATCTGAGGGTTTAACCACTAGCTCTCCTTCAATGGCTACATGCTTCTCGGCAACCTCATGAGCTAATTGAGAAATCACATGCTCCAACTTTGTTCCCACAGCAAGAAGCAGCTTCGATTTTTCAAAATTAACAAACTTGAGTTTGATAGAAAGAAGATTTAGCCAAATCTGAGAAGAAAAAAAGCAAACGACTTACAATAAAGGGAATGAATGCAATCCAGAAGTATGTGTGCCATCCTGCAAGATACATAAATGAAGATTTGATATAAAAAGACTCCAGTTTTATATTTGTACAACGTTATCATTTAGATTGAAACTAGACATAAAGAAGCATACCGTTAACATTTAGCAGCAAGAAGATAACGACAAAGATCCAAAGATACCAACTAATACCAACAACTTGTTTGAAATCATCTTCTAGAGCGCGCATCATATACTTGTGGAAATTTAGTTTGGGGTTTGCCTTGCAATGTGTCTGTAAAATACCAAATCAATGTTACTACAAGTGATCAAAATATATGCAATAATTTAATTATCAAATGATCAAGATTTTACCATGATGAAACCAAGACGCAGAGTCACGTAATCTGCTTTTGTCACAGATCCATAGAATTGCTTGAAAAAGGAATGCTGTCATGTAAACAACATAATCTTAGCATTTGGGTAGTTTCAAAGAACAAATAACCGAAACAAAAACAATCAATGTAACTAAAAAGTACCATACCGTCCATCCGAGGATGATTGAATCTTTACCAATACCAAGAAAGTGCTCTTTAATAAAAGCATGCTGGTGTACATGAGTGACTCTTCTTTTCTTGAGAGCTGTCAAAGCCACAACATATGCTCAAACAAAACGTCGAAAACTCCGCTAGTATCTTCAGGAATTTTGTATAAATATCTGATCAAATGAATAGCCTGTACAGTTCAGTACCTGTTTCGGGGTCATAAGTCTCGTCTGCGATCGAATCCTCCCATTTCTTCCATTGGTGGATCTGCATTAACATAGAAAACATGAATAATAACAGTTAAGTACCTGTGAAATGTGTATTAGTTGACAGATGAGTATAGAAAGCTTATATCTATGGTGTCTGCTCACCCTCGTGCTTCCGAAAACCACGGTAAGAACACAGAATGTCACATGGGATATGGCGAGAACGAAGATGAAGATATGTAGATGGTGCAATGCTTCAACCGAAAGCAATGGTACTTTATGCTGAAAGAAAACAAGGGCTGATAAGTAAGTACCGATCTAATCAAGAAATCGCAAGAAAACACCTAACAAGATTGTGTTATAAGCCTAAAAAGGCGTATTGATTTCACCTTTTGGCTACAGTAACCAGCTTCAGCAGCAGCATGTTCAGCAAGTAGACGCCTAGTGGTTCCAACGACAGGAAGAAAACTCGAAAACTTCTGAAAATGTTCTTTGGTTGTTACGTTTTTATGCTTAGTTGCTTCAGCTTCTGCTCTTGAATTAAGTGAACATGGAAGCATATGCATAAGCACATCCTCTTTCACACAGATTTTTGAAATGAATCCTTGACATACTGTCAGTAACAGCGATATGAACCCTAACAACATCAACTCTGCAATCCCCAGAAAAAAAAAGATTTCATCAAAGATAACAAATTTATATACCAAACAAACACAATTAAAGGAGTAAAGATTTCAACTTTTATTATTCAAGCTGATAATAATATGCTCATGACCACATTTCACTCGAGATTTTAATCAAACAATTGATCCAACGTGAATCATAAACTCTGAAAAAAACTAAGCTTATAACAATCTGATACAGCCATGTTGTAATCATCGAATCCATAAACCCAAACACAAAAAAGTGAAGAACAATTTCGAATTGAAAGAATCACTGTTTCCAGCAAGATCCATGGAACCCACTCATCACAAAGAGAAGAAGAAGAAGAAGAAGAAGAAGAAGAAATGAAACTTCTTGTTTACCTTCTTTAACCTTTTGAAGGGCTTCGAAAAGGGGTTTTTGCTTCTTCTTCTTAAGAACAGTACCCAAATAGTGAAGCAAACGCTCCACCGCCAGAGAAATCGCGACGATGACCGTACAAACTCCGGCGACCACCCACGTCGGAGTGAATTCAAGCGACATCCCTTCTCCTCCGTGACCCATTTCTCAGTTTTCTTCACAGATTTTGTATGTTTGATTGGTGATGATTTTGAACAGAGTCGAATCTGTGAATCAGGATCAGGACAAGATACAGTCTTGTCTCAACCACTGGAAAGTCGGGTTGAGAAAGAGAGAGATGAAATGAGTGACAGATTTTTTTTCACTTTATTTTGTCAGAATCATAATTATTTATTAATGGTAAATAATCTTTAGATTGATAAAATCATAGTTTAGTGGCTGTTATTACTAAATTCAGTAATATTGCTTATTTATTATAGATATAAGTTTAAAACTGTGCTGGTAATTTGGGAAACGCGTTTTCGACTTTCTACTTTCCCACATTATTTCGTTCTAATTACGTGTTAACTTTAATCAATGCATTTACTTTTTTTTTGGTCATAAAAAAGTTTTTTTATTAGACCTCACGAAAGATTTTAAGTCAAAAGTGTTTGTTTTGCTTTAAATTTAAATCACAGTTGCTCAACATAATAAACAAATTGCTTATGGTAAAATTATGGAAAAGTCGAATAATTAAATTTAAATCAATACTTTCGGTTATTTTAAACGAACAAAAGTTTTTCAATAATAGATGATCCACCTCACGTTAGTTAGCAATAAAAGTTTGTAATTAATTTGAGGTTTGGTTAACAACAGTCATTTGAAGGTCCCGCGATGGACTCATGCATGTGGTTAACTGCCAACTCGTCAAAGAGAATCAAACCGTTGTCCGAAAAGGATAATGCTAAAATTCCAATAGATTATTGTTTTAATTACTTTTACAATAAATAATTACTAACTAAAAATATTGTTATATTATCTTTTGTCGTATGTAACATCATTCGAATACAATATTCACGACGACCAGCCAATCTCGTCATTACGTAATACACATCCTTCGCACTGTTGGTGCCTTTCGGTTTTTAGTTTTTGGTTTTGTACTTAACTTATTTCCGATCCAAGAAAATTTAAAACCCGTTGACAAAAAAAAAGAAAATTTAAAACCCTAAGAGCATCTGCATTGGGGTGTTATTACTAGATGTTCTTATCATTAAAAAATTAAAAAGTAATAAAAGATAATATTTTAAGTAAAGTTGATTAGAACATGTTCTTATTTGAGAACACTTAAGAACACTTTGAAAACACCAAATAACATTTGTCATAATATTATGATTAATTTACAGAAATACACTTAAAAGGAAAATAAATTTTACA
>OVAN01000508.1:0-57806 GCA_900406275.1 Anastatica hierochuntica
CGAGACTCTCCTTTTAGGTAAAAACATCCGGTTCGTTTTAAACTTCGGTTTATGTCTTCAGCTTTTGGTCCGATTTTCGGGACAGAGATCGATCGACCCATGTCCCTTCACAGGACAAGGATCGATCGATCCCTGTCATTCTGTGAGGAATTTCTTCAGCCTTCTCAAGACTTTCTTCGGTGCTTGAAATCCACTTCAAATATGTTCTTTTAGTCCATTCAAGCTCTGTTCCTGNATTCTTGAGACTTTTTCGGTGCTTGAAATTCACTTCAAATATGTTCTTTTAGTCCATTCAAGCTCTGTTCCTGTAAAAACACCAAAGAACAACAAACCGCGCAAAAACGATCTGAATACATACTAAAAACCGTAATTCTCGAATGAAAACCGTAATAAAAACCGACAAAATACGAATACATCATGCGTCCTCCTCGCCGCCTTCGTCTATAGTGATCATAGTCACCAATCCAAAACCAGTCAGCTCCAGCTCAAAATCCTCATCAAGTAAAACCTTCGAAACCTTGACATCTCTATGAGTCAATTTGAGATCGCTATGGAGATACACCAGAGCTTTAGCTACATCCACTACAAACACTTAGCTTCTAATGGTAGTATGGTAGATATTGACCACGTCGATACGTCTCTTTCGGGCTACACAAGCAAAGACAAACGTTGATTGGTTAATCTAGGAGTCAACAAAACGAATTGAACTAAAAACATAGTTGAGATTAGGATTTATACGAATGAGGTAGCGATCAAGAGAGCCTTTAGGCATGTATTTGTAGACTACAACACGTTGATCAACATGGAGGCAGTAAAATTTGCCGAGAAGTTTAACCATATTGGGGTGATTAGCTGCGTGTTTGTGGCAAGAGAGCGGTTTAAGTAACCAATTTACTGCTAAAATTAAACAATATAGAAAATTGGTTTAATTATTGGAGGCAACTTTGATTAAAAAAATTTTTTTTTAGGCCTTTGGCTTACTCTTTTGACTTATTTTTTGTTCGACAAAATGGTGCCGCTAATAAGGTATAGAGTTTTACCTTTTCACATCTCAGAAAAGAAGAGACGATTCTCCTTTGAAATAGATAGTTGTGAATTGCAACCAAAGCAAATAACTTTTTCATCTGAAAATATAACCAAAATGAAAAAAAAAAATCAAAAGTATCCAAATCTTTAGACTAAAAAGAAAATGTTAAATTTACTGATTTATCACCGTAGAATCGTTTCAATGTGCTTGGGCGCAAATCTCACCTTAACAACCAGCCTTTGTTGACCATCAAGTAAACCACTAGTACCCAACTCAGCAACCGAGAAAGTCGTTACATGATCTGGTTGTCTATGCATCATGTAAAAACAAGAAGAAGTTAAGTAATTTTCTCGCTATAAAATATCAAAAAACTCACTACGTTTCTAGTAATTACTTAGTTCCAAAAGAAAAAGCAAGTGTGAAGGCAACATGCAAATATGAGAGTTTTGTTTCATTTGTACGTTTTACAAAGATCCATATAATTGTTGTGGTGCTCCGAATTATTTTCATGCAGAATGTTAAAGATCTCACCAAGAAACTGTACATATAATATAACATTAATCATAAGAATAAAAACCATTTATGCTTAATTACTAAAGTATTATAATTTAACATATAAACACACCTCATCATAAAGAAAATCTCTATCACTTCCTTCCTCATCTTCTCCATCATAACCATTGTCTGCAAGATATGTTATGTAAGATTCAAACATGATATTAAAAAATCTTCACTAAGATATTATTGGTTATCATAAAAAGTTATACCACCATGTAAACCTTCTACTGCTATAACACTTCATTCAGTGAGCTAGATTCAACCTGAACATCAGATAAAAAACAATGTGAGGTAAGCGGAATTATTAAAACACTAAGCATATTAAACACTCACTATCTTTTTCTTGATTTCAGTAAATGCACTTTCAAGACCATCATTAACTGCTGGAAAAAAGAAATTAGGTAAATAATTTTACTAACAAAGAAGACAAAACAAAGTTGTTACACAAGAAACATAGAATCTTCACCACTAGCATTGAATTTGAATCAGCTTTATCAATTTGTGACTCTCGGGACGATCAAGAAGTTTGGTTGGATCAAAAGGTGCAAGCTGATGTAAAAAAAAAAAAAGATAAAACGATGTATATATCCATCATAATCAATTGAAGAAAAAGAAAATATTTACGTATATATCGTCAAATACCCTACAACCCCTTTGAAACACATGTGAGACCAACACAGTTCACTGAACAGAGAAAGAAGAAGAAGTTGACGTTATCAAATTAACCAAAAAACACAATGAATCTAAATTATACATGCATACGAAATCGTTAGAAGAAGGTGAAGGAAGTTGTTGACGATAGAAGAAGGTGAAAGGGATAGTGGACCTAAACACGAGAAAGTATTAGACACTTAAAGTCGAAATAGAAGTTAGGGTTTTACGTTTATAAGGGAAGACGATTAAGTAAAACATATAAGAAAAGTAAGACAAACAAAGAGGAAAAAGGGTAATATGAACCTTTTAGTGTGAAGAACTACAATGGAGGCAAGATGAATTCATCCGGAAAACATAAAAACGTTGAAGAAACTAAGGGAAGATTATGTTAAATAGAATTAGGGTTGTTGATAAGATATGTACAATAAGTAACAAAAATATTTGCCAAAGATTCGTATAACTAAAAAATATTTTTCAAGTGTCAAGATTTTATTTAATTTTTAAGAGAAAAATAATGAATTTCACGCAAGGGTAAAAGCGTCAAAAACCGAAAGAGAATATTTTCTAGACGAAGAACGAATAAAGATATGACACGTAAGAAAAAACAATAAATCGATTTTTTATTAAAAAAGCGCCGAGCCATAGAATTGCACCATTCGACCAACCAATTTTGTGAGCTCGCCACACAACCTAATGACTTCTCATATATTGATAGTTTAATCATGTAATAATTGAAAAAATAAAAAAAATAACCAGGCGGTAATTATCTAATATTTATTAAAAAGTTTCTCACTCCAAAAAGTTTAATTAGTCTATAGCTATGGTTATTTTCTTAATTAATCCTTAAACCGATTGTTTTTTTTTTTTGTCAGAAACCCTTAAACCGATTATTTTGTTTCCACAATTGACAGAAATCAGCTGGACAAAAAAAAGGTAAAAAAAGACGAAAACAAGAAACCAATCAAAAATAAGAAACAAGAAGAGAAAAAAAAAAAGTAAACACTGAATCCACTGACACGTGTCATTAGAGAAGCCATCGGAGGCTGTGTGATATGTAAAAATTAAAATCAAAAATAAAATAAATAAACGAAACCAAATCTTCTGCGAAAGATTTATCTCATTAAACCAATCGTCTCAATCTATCTCTCTCCCATTTCTCAAAGCGAATGTCGAAGAAGAATAAGAAACAGAGTCCAACAATGGTAGATAACGATTCGCTCCGTTACCGTAACGGAGAAGGCAAAGAAGATATCTTCGATAGAATCGACTACGAAGTTTCTTCAATCTTATTGGAACTTTCTTATCCAGTTTTATCTTCTTCCGACTCTCCTTTCCTCCATAAATGGGGTCGCACTAGAAAGAGATCTACTTCCGTTTTCCATCATCCGTCGAAGATTTCGCCGGAACCCGTGATAAAATCGCCGCCGGTCACGGAGGTCGGCGAGATGGGAAGTACTTCGAGTTCGTCGTGCTTAACCGGAGAGGCAAAAAAAACCAATTCTCATACCGTAAGTCTTAATTTTTCTGACGACAGATATGTTTTTTCTTTTTGCTAAAGGGTTCTCGAATCTTGACTTGGTTGAATAAATTATGATTTTTTAGGGTGACAATGTAAGCTTTTCTGATAAATTTGTTCCCAATTTTGATGAAGACGATACAGGTGGAGATGGGTTTAATTAGATCACAAGTTGGATTAGTAGTAGCCGAGCCCATTGCAGACAGTAAAAGAGAAAGAGATTATCAAAATCTGCGTCATTTACAGCCGTTGATGTGTCTTGATCGTACGGTATATATGAGGGATGTTGAAACGTCATCGTGTGGTGGCTTTGATCTGAACCTTCCAGCAGCAGCTGAAGAGAGTAACGGTATGGCTATGGTGGTGGATTTTCAGAGAGTGGCGACTAAAGTCCAAGCCGCAGCTCAAGCACGACAAAGAAGATTAGCTTTGATTCGATCCAAGAAGCTTTATGCTAGATTCATCTCTCCATATCAACAATTCAAATAGTGATGGAGATGAAGATTTTCTACCTATTTACACAAATATCACAAGTGTAGGATTTTGTACGAACATTGCAACCAAAAGTTGCAAGTTTCCATTTGAGAGAATATCAAGTTTTGGTTGCGTATAATTCATAAATGGAAATTCGAGGCCTTTTTTGGAATATTAACGAACTTTTAAAAGATTTGAGGACTGGTCCACCCTCATTGTTCTAGTTAGATGCTAATTGGATCATTCATGATTACAAAAAAAACAAAGTGAAAACGTTGAGATATTATTATTACAAGGCATTGACAAATAAAATGACAGATACAACTAAAAAAGGTTTAGTTTGACATACTACAAGAAACACAATTTTTGGAAAAAAAAAGAAAGAAAATTTCCAGATTCAATTTGATATCATATGTATATAATATAGAAGTAGTTGGGCATAGAGAAGAGATAGATGAATTGATTTCTTTCACTTTTTTTCCTTGTTGTAATCTTTTGGTTGTGTCCTCTTCGAACATCTTCAAGATTCGTAAGCTTCTTCTTCATCATCTTCGTACTCACCTTCTTCATCCGCTGTAGCATCTTGGTATTGCTGATATTCAGCGACGAGGTCATTCATGTTGCTCTCAGCTTCAGTGAACTCCATTTCGTCCATCCCTTCTCCGGTGTACCAATGCAGAAACGCTTTACGCCTGAACATAGCAGTGAACTGTTCACTCACTCTCCTGAACATTTCCTGGATTGAAGTTGAGTTTCCGACAAACGTGGAAGCCATGCTGATTCCGGTTGGTGGAATGTCGCAGACGCTTGACTTGACGTTGTTTGGTATCCATTCGACAAAGTAGGAAGAGTTCTTGTTCTGGACATTCAAGATCTGCTCGTCCACTTCCTTTGTACTCATCTTTCCTCTGAACATGGCTGAGGCTGTGAGGTAACGTCCGTGGCGAGGATCAGCAGCGCACATCATGTTCTTGGCGTCCCACATTTGCTGGGTAAGCTCGGGGACCGTGAGAGAGATGTACTGTTGTGAGCCACGAGAAGTGAGTGGCGCGAAACCCACCATGAAGAAATGGAGACGAGGGAATGGAATAAGGTTCACAGCGAGTTTCCTTAAGTCAGAGTTGAGCTGTCCAGGGAACCTTAAAGAGCAAGTCACACCACTCATGGTTGCGGAGATCAAGTGGTTCAAATCTCCAACTGCAAACAAAATGTAATACGAATTAGGAACCACGAAAGCATTATGGTTTCCACAAACCAAAAAAGGGGTGGTACTTACAGCTAGGAGTGCTGAGTTTTAGAGTGCGGAAACAGATATCGTAGAGCGCTTCGTTGTCGAGGACCATACATTCATCAGCGTTCTCAACGAGCTGGTGGACAGAGAGAGTGGCATTGTAAGGCTCAACGACTGTGTCTGAGACTTTTGGAGATGGGAAAACAGAGAAAGTCAGCATCATCCTGTCTGGATATTCCTCGCGGATCTTTGATATCAACAGAGTTCCCATTCCAGAACCTGTACCTCCTCCCAAAGAGTGACATACTTGAAACCCTGTAAACATCAAAAACCAAAAGAAAAGTGTGAAACAATGTGTATGCACAAAACATTGACTTGATCAAGATTCTGATTTACAAAATCAATTTCACTGATAGTAAGACAATATGAAATTTCAGAGTCACATGTAACTTAAAACAATCATGCTGCTAAGTCCCCGACCCTGACCCACTTGCCTATATTCAATTATCTCACAAGAGATGATAAGGTTTCACCTTGATAGTGTCAAACGTAAACGGTATTTGCCTAAAAGTTAATGCTTATTACAAAATTCGCTATGGTTGATAGTTTTCGACAAATCTGGAACAAAACATCATAGAAGAGGGCCACACAATACACTACTGCCAAAATTATGATACTATTGTCTTTTGACGTTTACTTTTTCCTAAAACAGAGATGACAAAATCTATCAATAAGTGTTAACATCTGATTCAATGCATTAACACTCCTGAGATCTAAATCATCGCAACCGATCAATGGTTGAACCATTGGATCATCGCAGTTTTGGCTCACATTGGCAGGAGATTTCAGATTTTTTAGAGAATCTGCTGTTGATAGTGAGAATGCTACGATGAAATGGAGCATCAAAGCATCGTCGTTTTCTCGAGAAAATTCGAAATACCTTGGAGGCAGTCACAGTTCTCAGCCTCCTTACGAACAACATCGAGAACAGCATCGATAAGCTCAGCGCCTTCAGTGTAATGACCTTTAGCCCAGTTGTTTCCGGCGCCGGACTGACCGAAGACGAAGTTATCGGGGCGGAATATCTGACCGTAAGGACCGGATCTGATGCTATCCATAGTACCAGGCTCGAGATCCATGAGAACCGCACGAGGAACGTATCTACCACCAGAAGCTTCATTGTAATAAACATTTATACGCTCAAGCTGAAGATCGGCAGAGTCACCGTTGTAACGTCCGGTAGGATCGACGCCATGCTCGTCGCAGATTACTTCCCAGAACTTGGAACCGATTTGGTTGCCGCATTGGCCGCCTTGAACGTGGAGGATTTCTCTCATTGTGAAGAATCTGAGATCTGGAGAAGATGAAGAAGAAGAAGAAGAAGAGAGAGAGGCGGGTGATAGTTTTTTCGAGAGAGGACGTGGAGTGACAAGTTTGACAGCTATAAACCGTTTCCTCTTCACCTTTCTCTCCTGAGATTTTATTTCCTGCTTTTAGCCACACCCTACACTTTTCTCTTTTTCTCTTTTATTAGGGGAACTCCCGCTAAGGGCAGATTATGTGTTATTTATTTTGTTTATATTGGTAGAGTTATCATCAGATCTCCCATATTTTTGGAAAAAAAATATTTATATCCGCTCATTGAGAGGTTTATTTACCATTTGTTCCATTCGTTTTTTTTAAAAGTGCTTAGATTTGAAAAAATCAATGTTACCTCATAAAGTAAACACTTTATCGTCAAGGATAATTTAGGATGTAAGTTGGCGTAGTTGAGTTATAGTGCATCCACTTAATCTAAGACCGAAAGATTTAGTTCCGGTTGTAAACTTTGTTGTTAGTTAATATGCTTGATGCAATTTTATTTCTTTCTAATCTAACACTTACAATGGTAGTAGGTGAGGTCGACAACTGTCTTACTCGATTTAAGACTTCTAGTGAAGTACCATAAGGCATGTTGTGTTGTTTCTATATGTACCAATATTCTAAAAATTTGGTGGTGTACAATCGGGTAAAGTGAGAGATTGACATATTTGTTCCTGCAGAGGCGTCGTATCTCTGTTGCGTCCTAAATTCTATCGTTAAACTTGGTTGCATTGAGTAGTGAAAGAAAAGTTAGGCTCATATTTTTGGTTTGGTGGGAGGATGTTTGAGCTTACCTTCTTAGGTTTACCCTTGCTCGGACGTCGTTACACTCACCGTGCGTACAAACATCCTCAATGATAAAATGTCTATTTGATTTTAGGAGAATCATATCTGATAATACACATATCGTCTCAATACTTCTTTTCCATGTTTTATTAGTTGATAAATCTTACGGTATGTTGTCTTCACTATTGTATCATGATGTGAGGTTCGGCTCTTCTATAAAGAAATATGATCTATAAGCCACATTATAGATGTTTTTTGTAGTTATCTTAAACATGTCTCTCTCTAAAGAATGAAATTGTCCAAGCATGTAATATTTTTTATTAAAAGTTTGATGTAGTTTAGACTCTGAAGAATATTTCAGTGAGTTTATACCTCACATTGGTATCTAATAAGTGTTTTTCAATGGTTCATTGTGTTATTTTCTTTACTCATAAAGAATTATGGTTTGTCCCCTGGTGATGAGCACAACATATAGATAATATGAGTTGTATTAGAAACATGGGATTTAGTTTTAAGGAACCCTATAAGACGATAGTGCATAACATTCTTTGCATAATATGAGATTTAGTTTTTGTTTTCAATTAGTTTGTTACATATATTCTTGGAGTCAATTTCTATTTTTTTTTCCGTTTCCATGTTTTTTTCTTCATTTTTTGAAAATTATTACATATCTTTATCTTTGTTGATTGTTATATATATAGTTTATTTGTAATGACCCCGACCCAGAATCGGGATTGAACCGATTCGACCAACCCGGTTTGCCGAACCAAACTGAGGGAACCCTAGGTCAAACCGAGCAGCCTCCTCCCTATTTAAACGAGCCTTTGCCTCGAGAAACGCATCCATCCGAAAACTGCAACGAAACTCTGCCGAATTTTCGCGAAAACTCGAGAGTCGAGCCACTCGAACCCTCGACCGACCCTACCCGTGCGCCGCAACCATCACCCGAGCCTTTCCCGTCGCCATCATCACTCCCCGAGCCGTCGCAGCCCTCGCCGACCGCCGCAGCACCTCCGTTGTCGCCGATCCGAGCTGTTCCGCCGCCACAGCAGCCTCACACGCCGTTTTCCGCCGCCGATCAACCCTATCAGTCGCCGATTTCGCCGATCCGAGTCCCTCAGCCATCACCCGAGCCCGATCAACCCTCCCTACCACCGTCACCGTCGAACCGTGAGCCACAGACCACCGTCGAGCGTCGCGAACCCCCGACCGAGCCTCCTCTCCGCCGCTCAGCGCGAACCGCGACTCCTAGCCGCCGTGTTCTCGAAACCGCAGGTCTCCCGCTGCGTTTCCGCCGCCGCCGCTAATCGCAAGGTGAGCGTTCCGCGGTTTGGCGTTTCGCGTTAGCGTTTCGCGTTTTCGTTGTTTCCTTTTCCGCGTTCCGTAATCGCTTCCGTAGAATTAGATCATTTCCGTAGCTTTTCCGTGCTCGGTTTTAGGAGTTTCCATTTATGGAAACTTTCCATTTTTGGCAAGTTCCCAATTTGGAAAATTTCTATTTTTGGAAAGTTTCCTTTTCAGGAAAATTTCTATTTTGGGCAGGTTTCCCGATTTAAAAAGTTTCCGTTTTTAGAAAGTTTCTATTTATGGCAGGTTTCCATAAATGGAAAGTTTCCTTTTTGAGCCGGTTCCGGATTAAGGTCTAATCCGAGTTCTTTTTCGATACAGGCCCCGAAGTTCAGTAGCTGTTCCGGNACCGTGTCCAATCTCCGGATCAGCAGTTGCCAAGGTGAGGCGCTATTCCCGTAGCAATCCCCCGTAGAACCGCCTTAGGATGTTATTCATTGCTAGCATAGGTTAACGCGTCTTGATTGCTGTCCTGCTTGAGAGTCGAGTTAGTCTGCGTGATGTTGTGCTAGAAGTCTAGGAAATTGAACTAGTGTACTAGGATGTGATGATATGCGTTTTGAATGAGTTGTGGGAGTGTGATCGCCCCTGGAGAAGTGAAAGAAAGCCCTGAGTCCACACAAACCGGGGAGATAGAGTGTGAGTTTAGCCGGTCAGTGTGGTGGTTGCTGCAGGTTAAGGCGTTTGTGGAGAAAACTGGGGGCTTTGTTTAGGACATCTTTGTATGTCATGTATGCTTGTGACACAATAGGTATTTGCTTGGTGTTAATCTTATGTTATCTGTGAATGCATGTTAAGTCTGTTCCGCGGAGTTGCGTGTCTAGCGATTCCATGTCTCACTGGGTGTCACTCACCCCTCTCTTTTCCTCGTCCCTCCCACTTTTTATCCCTTGCAGGTGAGTATGATGAGCTGTTGGACGGATGATGGAGGAACTGGATTGTTCATTTGGGACCGGGTTGTTTTTAATTAAGTTGTTTTCAATGTTTTGATTCAGTTTAGTGCTTTTAGTTACTTATGTTCTTTTTGGTGACTAGGAGACTTCATTCACATATGGAGCTCTGCCTAGCAACAAGATGGATTTGTCCTTGTGATGGATGATTTAGACTCGTGTTTAATTAAGATTTCATTAGAATGCTCTGGGAGATTGTTTGTGAAGGGGAAATTAGTGGAAAAGTTAACAGATCCGGAAGGGACTTTGGCCAGGTGAACCGGGGTGTTACATTATTTTTGTGTGTGCATGCCTAAGAGACTCATGAATTAGTAGTTCTCTTTTTGACTTTTGACTTTTGAGTATGTAAATATTTGTTTTTGTTTTTTCTAATTTATACGAAGTAATCTTATTATTGTTATTAACTTTTTTGAAATATTTAACACTATATTTAAGAACTAATCTTTCCCAAAAACAAACTATGAGTTTGAATTGGTAGTGATAGCACACTTACCATCTTGAACTCGTATTAATATCATATTCACAGTTGACCAATTTGAGAGAGAAGGCTAATAAAATTATTAAATTGATAGTAAGCGACTAACAGAACTAAATCGTTTTAAAAAGCTAGAATATGAAAATATTTTCACAGTTCGAGTAAAAGTGATAGGAGGCAGTAGAAGAGTTAATATCAACAAATTTATATGATACATAAGATTCACTCGCAAAAGGATAGTAAAGAAAACAAATTAAGGATTCTAAGCTTAAGTGAACAATATTCAAATATTTACCTCTTAAAGAAAACATGGTGCATAAAACGGTACAATGGTATGTAATTTAAATTGTCATTATGATTGATTTGAATTGACTCGATGTATGTTCAACTTCTGTTTTTGGTATGTCAAAATTTAAGTAATTAGTAAAGTGTTTTCTATAGGAAGGGGTACATTACAAAGTCCTATGTAAGGTTGTTTTCTTTTATTGGACCTACAAAATTTTGTTTTTCTCTATTGGACCTACTAAATATTGTACTGTTGTTACATGCCTTAGTTGGGCTCAATTTGGAGAAGATTTTTTTTGTACAACAACTTGTTTTCCAAATAAAATGATGGACAACGTTTGAGGGCAAATATTGTAGTTGTGCATCAAAATCATCAAACAGTAATCTTTGATGAGATAATATTTGAGTTTATGATTTCATCGTCAGTATATATTGTAACGTGTTTCACTAATTCAATATTTGATTCATATAAGATCCTCATGGTCTTAATCTTAGAGAATGTCATTATGGAGCATCTGTGAGATTATATGTGTGACCAAAAGTTGTGAAAGATTTATAGTCGGTATTGTGAATCTCATTGTAAATTCTATTGCCTCTTCCTAGAATGGTTGTGGCCACATTATTTAGTTCGGCCTTCTATGTGTGAAACATGGCAGTATAAAAAGTACAAACATGATTAAGACCTATTCATTATCTACACCGTCATGCCAATAATTCGAAGTTGCAACGCCTAAAGCAAGACCTAGGGAACTTCGATTCATATGCTTCTTGGAGGTATGTTTGGTAGAATAACATGTTGGAAGCAACTATTTTTTATTCATGTTTTATGTAATCTTGTTGACCCTCTTCTTTCCTGTATTTGGGCAAAATTGTGCTTGTTCTTGTGCAAATTCATTAGCTTGTTCTTTTAAACTACAACAAAATTACACCCCAAACAAATCTTTGGAAAGATCACGCCCCAAAATATGTGTGAATAAAATATATAGCTCCAAGTAAAATGAGTAACCATATCGCAATCTCATTTTTATAGATTTTTGAAATCTAAAAAATATTAATAAAATAATTTAGAGTGCGTCGATAATCCCTCAATACTATTATATGTGTCAAAGAACCTAACAGAATCTAATAAACCAAAAGATAAACATAACTGAATCTACCTAAGGCTTCTGCTTACGTCTTTTAATCAAAGTAACATGGCAGTGACACATATGATTGGATTTGGTAATCAAGTGACATACTTATATTCTTTTTGAAAATATTTTGAACAAAACTCCAACCAGAGTACATATCATATAGAATGGGCTTGCTCTATTAGTCTTTGTGGTCTTAAGTAATCAGACTTATATTGTTAGTAAAAATGAGCATAACCATGGTTCAAAGTGAAAGAAAGATCACATGGCCATAACTTTTTCAATTTCTATGGTCTCGATAATCAAATTTCCAACAACTATTATACCTTTTTCAGCAGCCTTCCTGAGCCAATAACCACTTGTTGTTCTAGCAATAAGAGCATGAACCATATATGCTCAATTGGACGGCCTGTATATGAAGTTGAGCATGTTATTGAAACAATTTTGACCATAATAAAATTTGAAATCGTAAAATTGGTGACATATAAACTCCTATTTTGGTAACACGTAAATTAATCCAAAGGACATGCTATATCTAACGATGAACAGTGAAGAAATAACTATATAGATGTCACTCTTGATTTATATGTTACCCAAAATGGAGGATATTGATGTGGAATTGAGCACAATCAAGAAGTTAATGCCTAACTGTGAGAGTTCATCAATTTTTGGATGCAGGCTAGACTGAAATATTATTAGAATAGATTGCAGAATCTTTTTTTTTTACCAATAGATTCTACAAAAAAAAGATTGTAGAATCTTTGGCTGGAAAATTTCTTCTGTCATTTCTGAATGATGTGGGTTCCCAAACACCTTATTAGGTAGCTTTATAATAAAATTCTGAAGTAATGTTGAAGAAAAAGGAAGGAATGTCTCTATTCGAAATTAATGTACCAAAAAGACGAAAGTCTATCAAACGGTATTTACGAATATCATGTGCAAATTCAACATGTTAGAAATTTTATAATAAAAAAAAAGAAATTAGTTGAAATAACTCTAATTAGTCTTTTAATCATTAGAATAACTCACAATTTTTTTATATTACTAAAATGACATCATACATGATGTAAATTACTAAAAAGCCCATAAAGTTATAAAAGTAATTGGTGAATTAGTAATAAAAAATATTACATTTAAAAAAAATGTAAAAGAGGTTATGCTTAAAAGATGTCGCGTAGATGAAAAAAATCTCAATTCTACATCAAATCCCTAATTTCTTTTCTGTTTTTTCACTTGTTTGGTTCTAATCGAAATCTTTCGATTACTCTTCTGGAGAATATCCTTAGTCTTTGTCTGCCATCATCTACATCGAAACTTCCGTGTTCAATTTCTGCAACTCGACAATCAAAAACCCATAAACAATTTCGACGCCATTGAGTTCGGATCTGGTAAGAAAACTGTTGCTTCTTCCCAACTGAGTTTCACAGTTTTGTTCATATCGATCAACGTCTCTGTTATTGTATTCTTAGAAGAGGGAGGGAGGTTTCTCTCTTTTT
Source organism: Anastatica hierochuntica (assembly GCA_900406275.1). Taxonomy (NCBI): domain Eukaryota; kingdom Viridiplantae; phylum Streptophyta; class Magnoliopsida; order Brassicales; family Brassicaceae; genus Anastatica; species Anastatica hierochuntica. Next base: position 13,292 of record OVAN01000508.1, read on the forward strand.
CTTTCAATTTGAGTGGTTAGCATTGGTGTTTTGAGCTTTTAGGGTGTTGTCTCTTTCGAATCTCTTTCCTGTTGATGCTGATATTCTTGGCCAGTTTGTGATTTTGACTAATTATTTAACAAAGTAAGGCTAGTTGTCGTGGCTACATCACTCTTTTGATGTAACTTTTTTTGTTTCTGAATTTTTAGGTTAATGTTAATGGCAGAAGAAGGTTGAGTCTTTGTATCTACTGACTACTGATCAAGTAAGTTTCTTTCTGTAGTTTCTACTTCTTTTCTTGATTAATCTTTGATTCATGTTTAAGCCTTTCATTTGGATTCTAGTTATTAGATTTGTATATGTTCTCCCTAGTTTTGTTTTTCTTTTTGTTAGTGTATTAGTTTTTCTTTTCTTGTTATGTTAGATCCAAATGGGCATAATCTTTTATATCAAAAAAATTATATTTTTATGAGATTTTCAGTTTCTTGATTCTTTGATTCATCGCCTCATTCTTGTTTTGACATTCATTAACGTTTGTGTTTAGGTTCGTGTGAGGCACATGATTGTGAAGCGTATGGCAGATAGATATCCTACTTGGGACAAAGACAGTACTCAACTGGAGTTGGATAACTTGTTAGTAGACATCCTTCGCGAGCAGCTTAATGAGACTTATTGGATTTCTGCCTCACAACCCAATCTAAACAAGAGGACATATTCATCAGAAAAAACTGTTAAAGATGACAGTCATGAGGACACATCTAAGAAGCGACAAAAAAATGTACACACTCACACACAGGTATTTACTATTGTTTGTAAAGTTTGTAGTTTAACATCTATAGTGGTTTTAGTTTGTAGTTTAACACTGTAGTGATAATGTTACATGCATGCTGATTTAAATGGTTAGACTAGGAGGGTTCTCCGATTCTGACATTGTGCACCACCTGCTCAATAAAATGTTCGTAAAAGGTATTCTTTGATATTGGTTCCTCATCTGAATACAAATGTAGCCAGAATTTGGTTAGTAATGATAAATATTACAGGCATCTGGATTCATAAGATGTGATTGGTGGTGTGTGTGATACTTTGTGCTATCTACAACTAATTATGTTTTTTTTGGGTTAAAACAACTAAATTATGATACTAGCATAAAACTACAGACTTTGTAGTGACCAACAAAGTTACTACAATTTCAGGTAATGATTTATAAGATTTTTTTTTTTGTTAGAGTTCATGTTCAGTGTGTGCAATGGTTTAGTGTGTTCAATAGATGGTGTATTTATAGTAAGTTACGCATAAGTGTTCTGTGTTTTAGAGTTTATTGTTTGATCTAGCTAACAATTCTGTTTTAATAAACATTTTTTTCCTGCAAGTGTCAGGCTTCTCTTGCTGAAGTCACCCAGAAGGAGATGATGGAAGCATTGCAAAAACTCATAGCAAAGGTAGACAGCATTGACACAAGCGTGGCTGGAACTGTAGGAAGTCGATTAGAGGTTATAATCAAGGTAGAAGTTTTTGAGAGAATAAGCTCACTTGAGAATGCATTACTGAAGAGAGTTAAATCTCTAGAACAAGAAGTGAGAGAACTAAAAGATAATGGTAGATCCAACACACCAAAGAAAACTCAGAACCATGCTGAAGATGACTACAATGGTAGTAGTAATACAATGGTAAGTTTTTAGTATGCTTTTAACAGCCGTCATCATAACTTATAATGAATGTCTGATTTTTTTTCTCCAACAGTCTTGGGAGGTTCAACAAAAGGAAACATCAGTTGATGGTGTGCTAATTCGATGTGTAGTGAAGAAAGAGAAAAATACAGAGAAGAAGGAAAAAGTTCTTGTTGAGAATGTGAAAAAAGTGACAAAAGAGAAGGAAGAGAAGCAAAAAAAGAAAGATAAAGTTGTGGAAGATGAAGGGAAACCTTTTGTACTTTTGAAGAAGGTGAAGAAGGAAAAAGTTGTTGAGAATGTTAAGAAAGTGAAGAAAGAGAAGGAAGAAAAGAAAGAAAAGGAAGTGAAGAAAGTGAACAACAAGAAGAAAGAGTATAAAGATAAGGAGCAAATAGTTGTCCCAGAAACTCTAAGTGATCGATCAATTTCATCGGACCGTTGGTATAAACAAATGGAGAAGGAAAGAATGCTAAAGATAAAACAAGTCTCGGATGTCTTAGAAGATACGCTTCAAAGCACTTTGATCGTTGAGGAGCCTCTACCGAAACGAATACCATAATTAACGAAGACTCAGGTTGCACCTTTCATTGGTAATTCAACCATCAAGCGAATCATTTCTGGCGAGAAATCGACTAAGAATTCATACGATCCTTTTGCTAAAGTCGATCAGCAGAAGTTGCAGAAAGTCTTAGACTACATAAGGAATGACTTGTAAGCTTCCCTTTCATCAATAGAAACTCTAATTTTCCCTTTATATCTACAGATTTATGCAATCCGTTTATCATGTTCTCTAGAGCACAAGAGGAATCAGACACAACATGGACCATACCTGAGTTTTATCTTAGGTTGATGCTCCAAAGAGCTGTATGGCCTACAGATGATTACGGCTGGTTGAGTGACTCGGTGAGTATTTTTACTAATCTTGGTTTAACTTGAACAAAATTAATTTGATATTGTGTGTTGAACAAAAGTTAAGAGTATTGAAACATAAAATAATTGAAGTTAATTTGTTAGCTTTCTTTTTAAAATTCCATATCATTGACCGATGTTAGAGTTTCTTCTAAGTTGTGTTGATATTTAGTGGGAAAAAACATCTTGTTATCATAACATGTTGGATCTGACATTTGTTTCACTCGTGTTAATATGCAGTCATCTATCAAATAACTACTATGATATAATATTAGAATCATTTTTTAAAAACCTTTTACAAATGTTGAAACCATCTTGTCATTTATTTTTCGCAGCACATTGCAGCAGGATTGCACATGTTTCATGAACGGTCACAACGTAACCCAAGTCCATATCACTATGAAAGAATTGCTTTTTTAAATCATTGGTTTATGAAGTCATGGGTTAAGGACTACAAAAGTTACGACCCAAAGACTTGAGAATTCTCAGCAAACTACATTGACGTATTCAACGGTAATTTCGGTCCTTATTTCATCACAGGAAAGAAGTGGTTGATAGATATTGATAAACTCTATCTCTGCCATCTCATAAACGAGAACCATTGGGTGGCATTGGTCATTGATCTGCCCAATACAACAGTGAATGTATATGATAGCATTCTTGACGTGGTACCTCGTCAGAATGACTTATTGGAGGAATGCAGGCCATTCACGAGAATGATCCAGCTTTGTTGAACAAGATTATTCCTTCTAATCTTTGGAGGAAGTCTGAGAAATAATTCAGTGTGTATAGGCATAAAATGGCGCCACAGAATTTGAACCCCGCAGACTGTGGAATTTATGCTTTGAAGTTCATTGAATGTCAGGCCATTGGATTAGAACATTTCAATGGCTTGGAAGACAAGTACATAGATGGAATTAGATTGAAGATGGGTGCCGATATTTTTGAAGATATGCGTGAAGTATGTTGACTTGCTTTCTGTTAGATTTTAATTTGCAGGTGTTAGACTTTTAGATGGGTTTTAATCGGATTAACTCTCTTTTGTTAGTTGGATTATGTCTTTTTTTTAGTTAGTTAGTTGTTTTATTTTGTCGATGGCTTGTTGTGTTCTTTACACTAAACAACAAATTTGTAACAAGCTAAATTTGTTTAGTAGTATGTTTTAACAAAATGTTTGTTAATTATTCTTTTGGTGCTATGTGATGCTAGTGGATCACTAAAGTTTAATGTACAAGAACTATTAGCTTTGAGGCTAAACCAAAAATATCTAGTAAGTATTTATCAAATTATATCATGTACTATGAAGTAAAAACGTGAGACGAAATGTTTTTAATACATGCATGTGTTTCATGTCTACAATAAATTCGATATTTTCCCTGTGAAAACTTATTTATGTGAGATATTTATAGTCATTTGATTACATAAAATTACTGATCCGATTAAATTACATAAGCAAATCAGATTAAAAAATTACGTTTAATCCGAATATCGCAAGAGAAACTGTAAAATCTTTTAAGGTTCTGTTAGAACAAAGCATTCTCATGTATCTCATCTAAGTGGACAAGTTTTACAATTATGACATGCTTGATAACAAATCGAGTATGTGTGTTGCTTCCGTGGTCGTTTCTTATCGACAACTTTTTCTAAAATCGACTTCTGCCTAGACTTCTTGGGTCTTCCTGCTGGTTGACAGACTATAGGTGGCAAACAAATTTTTTTGGTTACCTCTTCCGGTAATGGCATTGAGTCATCTCTAGGCATCACAACATTAGAATAAGTGTTCCACAAGTAACTCCTCCGGTAGTAATTGTTACACAATGATATATGTGATACTTTTCTTGCTTTTGTTGCTGCTATAGCGTGAACACAGGGTAGCTTCTCCAAGTCAAATCTACGACAAGAACATTTTTTCGGTCAGATTTACGACGTGTAAAGAGGACACTCTCGTAACTTGCAAATGGTGAACGTCTATTGCTTGGACCGTGAGTACTTTGGCATAAGGTATACGACCCTGCAAACTTTGAAAGTCAGGTAAATGCTAATCAGGAACAGCAACGTTAGAAAGTGATAATTTTACCTCAAGTAGCTTCTCCACACCACGAATTAGTGATGTTTTCATCAAACCTGCATCATGTCTTCTTGTCGCAAACCACCTAGTCATCATTAGCCTTATCGATTTCAAAAGTCGAATAATTGGCAAACTTCTGGCTTCAGCTAAAGACCTGTTAATGGACTCTGCTATGTTACTAGTAGTGATGTTATACCTATCTCCAGGAAAATGAACACGTGCCCACTTACGAACATCTGCCCGCTCCAAGTAATCATGCAGTGCTAGATTTGCCACTTTTATCCTCTCAAAAGTAGACTCGAAATCAGCTAGCCTAAAAGAATACGCGGCCCTTTTAACCAACCCAAAAAAATCATGTCCCCGATATCGTACCAATATATTCTTGTATAAGTGATAAGTGCAAATTCCCCGACTGGCCAACGGATATACCGCTCTTATAGCAGTCCCAATTGATTTATGCATGTTCGAAATAATTGCAAGCCCCTTGTCATCCGGTATCAGATTGCTAAGTTTTCGGGAAAACCAGGTCCATGATTCATCATTCTCTATGTCGACAACTGCGAATGCTATAAGAAATATTTGAAAGTTACCATCTTGTGATGTTGCCAAGAGAAGTGTGCCTTTTTATTTTCCTTGCAAAAAAGTGTCATCAACGACAACCACTTTCCTCATGAACGAGAATCCACTTATGCTAGCACCAAATGCAATGAATAGATATTTGAATCTATTACTTTGGTCAACATGAAGACGGGTAAAAGTACCAGGGTTTGCTAGTCTTATCATATGCAAGTAGACAGGTAACCTCGCATATCCATCCTCCGAAGAACCCATAACCAAGTCTCTGGAAACTTTAAGAGTTCGATGAGCTTTCCAGTATTCAATCTGTCAAAAACGCAACAAACCAATTAAGAAGATAAATAGAACCATATATGATGTAATAGCTTTCTAGTACAGTAAAACTAACCTTTATGCTGAATCTCGTATTAAGAGATTCAGATACATCTTTGGCAACATAGTTTTATCTACACCACCAGGATTTCCGGAGTTGCTTGCCTAGAACGAGAAGAGTGTTCTGTGACAGAACACGTATGCTCAGGGACATAAATCCGAACTGTAAATTAAGTAGAATCTCCTACAGGTGTAGCTCTCACTCGCCATGTACAACCTTTCAACCAACATTTAACAAACAAAAGTCTTGTCGTAGATTTAAGGACATTGAAGTTAAAGTGATTAACAACCGATAAATTCTTCAAACGGGTCTCAAGAGCATCTTTTGATTCAAAACACTAACCCATATGAATACTAAAAGAACTCTAATCAATCTGCGGAGAATCACTATTATTTGGCTTCACCATGACCATGGAAGGTGCAATATCATCTGATATTACCACGCTATTATTCTCGCCTTCTATTGTCCCATATTTCCTAAAGTCCTCGTCGTCAGACGTTGTCCCGTCTGAGTCATCACAAACATCAAATTTGTCACCGTCTTCGTCGGTGTTTTCCTCGTCGTCAAATAATCCATCTTCTACGGCCTGTTTTTTCGAATCTCCACAAGATGATCCTTCTTTCGCACCACATTTTTTTGCTTTCTCAATAATCTCAACGCACAATCATAATCTATTTGATTTGCAAAGTCCTAAAAAGCCATGAAGTTGTCGTAAGTTTCTAACTCTTATAGGAGGTGTATCAAGATCACCTTTATGAAACTTTGTGTTTGGTAACATGTAACTCAACTCTAACTCATACATACCACAACCCAATCCGTAATCGTCATATATGAATTTCATGAAATCTTCGAAAGGAGTTTGATCATCTGCTTCAAGTAATGCACTCCCCCGATCATTGTCAACCTGAAATAACCACTTCTTTTTATCCTTTATCCATTTGCCAGAAACAACAACTATTTGCTCCATGATAATAGAGATCGATGATGGTGATGATTATGATGATGGTGATAATGTCGATATTGATAAATATCTGGAAAAGTTAGACTTTGATCGAGAATAGAAGTAAACGATGCAATCTTTTTTTTTCTTTTTTTAGCTACATAACCACGTTTTCTTTTAATAATCTTTTCTGTTTAATTTTAGTTTAGTTGTTTATTAGGGTTACAACAAAATAACCCAAAAAATCGGTTTAATTTCGGTTTATCAAAAACCGAAAGTATTTGGGGTTAATTTTCTGGTTTACCAGGAACCAAAATTGATTCCGGTTCAATGTTCGGTTATCATAAATCTGAGAAAAAAAACTGCTACAAAAAGCTACTGTCAAGTAAATGACTATCCAGTAAATTACGAAAACTTGCCGTCATTGACACCTAATTTTAAAACCTGCCACCAAAGAAAAACAAAAGTCTGCTACGAAAAAAACTGACAGAATAAAGCTGCTATTAAAAACTGCCAAAAAACTTATCTATGCCACATTTTATAAATCTACCATCAAAAAAGAAAAAAATGGTGGCGAAAAACTGCGGATAAGTTAAAAATCCTGTCAAGTAATGAATTCCTGCAACCAAAGCTAATAGACTTATAGAATAAAAACTGTTGAAAAGAAAAATTGTCACAGACAAGTCTGCTATATGCAATATAGTTGTCGTGTAGTATGGCAGATTTAATAAACCTGCCATCGCAAATATGGAAAAAAATTAATGGCATTTTCGTGATTAGGGTTGGTAAATACAAAGCTGAGAATGTTGTTTTGGTAAGAAAAAACAGTTTAGTAATTTTCGTAAAGTCAGAGTCATTCTAGTCATAAAATGGTTTTTAGGGGTCATTTTAGTTTTTGTATGTACACAAATCAAGAGCTCAAACTTTATCCTCATGTACACTCACATGCTTTGGATTTCATTATATTGCATTACAGAACTTCTAAATACTCAAGAATATCTTTAGTACCAAAGAGTTACAGAACGGACCACTTACATTTTCAAGATATAAAGGATCTCTTGTGAAGGCAAATACTAACATGTGAACTAAGATTCTTAGCAGAACGCATATATAATCCTTAATCGACACATGGTTTAGCCATTTGAGCCATGAACTAACCACCAATATTTGTATGTTCTTGATTCTCTTGTAAAAGAGATAATGCAATTGCATGGTCTCTATCTTCATTCTCCTGGTCGTCCGATGTATCCTAGTAATCAATAAGCACAAACGCTGAGCATTTCTTTGACTATTTAAAGATATGTAAACTTTAAAACACAAGATAAATGATAACCAACTACAATCATACTAACCTCAGATGTAGATGGTTCCTGTGTATGAGGCTCATCGTTAGGATCGGTATCTGAATCTGCACTAAGCTCATCATCATGTGTAGAAAAATACCCATCAGGATAATTTCCGTAATAGCCATTCTGATTGCGGCGATTCCCAAAACGAAGTCTCTGGTTATAGCCTAAATCAATACTATCTATCTGGTCATAGTCAATGCAACAAATTCTTTCACCTGAACACAATCATCGAATCCCTGTTTCAAATTTAGACAAAAACCCAGGAAGTTTTTCACCCGAAAAATCGAAAACCCAATTCACCATGGATTTATCAAGCACATGAAGAATGTGAAAGTGAACTACTCTTCTTTGATAGAAAGTAGAGAGGGGGGGGGTGCTCTCGAAACAACTATTAAGCTTCTCGTTAGGACTGAGTTGTGGCTTCTGCTCATCCGCCAGGTGGATTTAACTTCAAGCGAAGGTATAAACTCCATACTTAGGGACTCAATTAATCATGTGCAGATGAGGGAAGCAAAGTAAAAATCTGTCTATGTGTCTTCATAAGGTAAATCTTGGAGTCTGGTTTTGTTTCAACAGGAGTTGAGTCTTGATGACTGAAGAGGCGAAGAAGCGTTATGAGTTTGGGGGCACTGTTTTAGATTCTGATCGTCTGTGCCAAGAGCTTCGTTTAACCCACGAAGAAGAAGATGGTGTGATTGGGTATGGGTTAGGTGTGGAAGAATGTGGCTTATATATTTGTTGGCGACATCTCATGGTTGAAAGAAGAGGAGGTAGGGAGTCGGGTCCCTAAATAGGGAATCAATTCAAGCAATGAAGGAGCTCTATTATAGAAGAGGAGTGGGAGAGTGGGGAGTTGAAGAAGGAAGAGGAAAAGAGATTAATCGGTTTAGGGTTCTATCGTAGAGGTTGTATCTCTACATGGGCCGTCAATATGTAGTAGGCTTGGTGGTCCACGTCTGGAAGGTAATGCTTGGGTGTTTTTTTGTTCACATAAGGTGTTGTATTAGAAGGGCGAGGCGTCCCTTATGAGAAATGGCGTGACGTTGAATGTTGATGTGTCACAGAGGGAAAGACTTTTGTAAGACACTGATATGGCGTAGCTAAGAGGGAAGAAATAGTCCCTTTTTATTAGTTAGAATATTTTGGTTTAAATACATTTTCCACTTTATTTATAAGGTATATAGCAAAACCTTTACGATAGATATGGCTATAACCTATATTCTAAAAAATTTCGCCTAAACAGATTACTCTCCGCGTATCTGTTAGGCAGTGATCTTCCGATTAGTTTATTTTGTAGTCCAATTTTTTTAAACATTACACTAATTAACTTATAGAATTTGACTTTTGACTAAAATTGATCCGTAAAATTAAATAAAATATTAAAATAATCTAAAACTAGTCCCGATTAATCTCTGATTTTCTAACTAGGCGCTAGGCCCAGCTTCGCCGCTCAACTAGCGCCTAACTAGTTCTAGAACGTTAAATACTATTGAAAAGAAATGATATGATTTGCATTGTTATTTTGTGGCTATGGATCTCTACTACATCCAACTACTTAATTAATCTCTTTGGGGAATGATTTTTTTCGGTCAACGACGATTGTCTGAGATGAAGATCGTGGAGCAGTAATTTCATTTTGTTCAACCGTTGACTCTGATAATCTATTCAAAATCTACGCTTCAATAAAAATCTTCAAGCAATGATGAATGCTCTCCCAATGGTGTGGGGTGTGGATGGTGAGGTGTATGGAAGAATGATAGATAGCCAAAAGATCCAATTCGTTTTCCAGTCTGAAGAATCAATGCTCTCTGTTATGCGAAGGGGGCCGACCTTGATATTTCAACGATTGAATGTGCACGATGGGGAAATGGACAATTCTGGACACAAAGGAAGACTTCATTTTACCCCTTTATGGGTTCAGATATGTGGAATCCCACTCCAACCTCGAGACACTACACATGGTCAGTTACATTAGTATGGCGATGGGTAATTCATGGAGATTGATTTCAATGGTGAAGGGGTGCCTTTGACAAACTTTGTGTGGGTGCGACTGGCTTGGAATATCAAAGAAGCTCTCCGGTTCCAGAGGATGTTTCATTTAATGATGAAGTAATCGTTCTGAAATTCCATTACGAAAAAACTTCTTAGCTTTTGAGGCACATGTGGATTGATCTCTATTAATGCCATTGAATGTCCCCGAAATTCAAATGAAGGGCCACAACCCCCGAGTGATGATATGATGATGATGATAATGATAATGATGACCCACTTCATGTGTTTCCTGCAACGACAACAGCTGATGAAGTATTAGTAATTATTGAGAAGGAGGTTGTGTGTGTAGATAAAGAGAAACTAGATAGTGCTTTAAGAAGAGAAGAAGCCAAAACCATGTGGATGATTTGCCTTGGTCATACAATAATATGAGGCATGTCATTATGGCTTAGGAAAACCAGGAGACAGTGATTCGAAGAAAGAGAAATCATGCAGAGAGTATGGAAGTCTGACACTGGTACAACAACTTTTGATGGTCTTGTTCTTCATGTCGTAACAATAAATGGAATGTTGCTCATCCCATCAATAACGCAAAGGGAACGGTGGGGCAGAAACGACCAGAGCCAGGATAAATACATTGTTTTAGAACTCTCATGACTTTTTTATCGAGAGGAAGAATCAAGATGATTTCGTAAGTGATGTCCTCGCACAGGTTGGGTTTGATAATGTTAGAAGTATTTCATAGGTTTGAGGTGGTGGAGATCTTGTTTTATTGTGGAATCAATTCGTATTTATTTCTGTAACTCACTACAGGAAAACTGTTAATTTGAGACTGCAACTTGCGACTACAGATTTAGTGACAACATTTAGAGACTTTGTTGCAACTACTTTGCGACTATTTAACAACTAACAAAAATGTAGACGTAAAATAGTCGCAAATTTCCGACAACATGATGTAGTCGGAAAATAGTTGCAAATTAGCGACCTATTTTTGACTAATTTTCGACTACGTAAAAATAGTCACAAATACGTCGCAAATTTGCGACTGTTTAAAGACTATATTTTTCAGTTACCTTTAAGTTGTAAAACAGTGGGAAAGTTAGTAGGTAAACATGTGGGAAATGCTGTAAAAAGTAGGTGTGCCTAACTTTATCGACGATTAGTTTTGGTCACAGAATAGTCGTAAAGTAGTCGCTAAGCAGTCGTAAAATTGCGACGTTTATTTGTAGTCGCAAAACAGTCACAAATATTTGGCCTATAAATACTCGAGCAAGCCACTCAATTTTGTATCCAACACCATAAACTTCACTTACTAAAATCTTCCTCTCTACGTAAAAAAAATATTCTTCTTCTTTCTCGCTGCTAAACAAATACATGTGTGTCTGTCATTATCCGCATCTTTCACTTTCTTTGAAATAGAATTCCCTTAAATTCCATCATCTTTGTCGCTTTACTAACATCATGTTTACTTTGTACTCATAGGAGGAAGAGTTGAAGCATACAGTGTCTTTAGGCGAGGTGTTCATCATAGCACATACAAAATCCGACGGATCATTTGTCGATGATGACAAAGCCAAACATGTGATTGAAGAGTATCAGAAGAACTTGGACGCACGAACTGTAGAAATGAATGCTGAGACTTTGGATGCGGATTCACCTGTACAGGCTACTCCTCGGAAGCTCTCCATTGAAGAAAAGAATCAGATCTTTCTCCAGGTTTTGTTTTTACTTCCTTTTCCTACTAAGATCAGATTAGAAAATATATTAGACACTCTTTAATGAGTTATAATTTTTGCATTATGTGTACGTGATTTATCTATGCTCGGCTCTGATTTGATTATGGTTGAACTTTTTGCTCCGTTTACTTGACAAATTTTATGCTCGCTTAAAAATGTGTACTGAATGTATGCTTGAAATATTAAATGTAATTGACTTTGTCTAAACTGTCTAATATAAGTTTTGCTTAGTTTTATGCTATGTTTCCTGTTTTATAGATTCTCATAGTTTATGGATTCTGATCAGCTTGCATTGTGATCAATTTGCTCAAATTTGTGCTCTGTTTACTATTTTCTACATTTTGCTCTTATATTATTATCTTTGGTTGTTCACCACTCTTCCCCTCTGGTTACTATATTTGTGGATTGTGATTAGTTTATATTTCTATTTTGATCACCTATTTGTTAAATTCTAATGAGTTTTGTCCTTTGTTTTCTATGATGTGTGTCTCAAGTCCACTGAAACTCGAAGAGGGAACCACTTTGGACTTGGAAGTCTCGTGGAGAACTTAGATGACGGGGCAGAGAAAGACGTTGTTGGAGTCTCTGCATCAACATTTGCAGAGATGAAGAATCAACTCGAAGTTGTTAACCGCAAGATTGTAGACCAGGCAACAGAAAATTTGCATCGCGATGAGGAGTTAAGAACTACTAAAGCTACTGTCTCAACAATGGAAATGCTTCTCAGCTACTTGTGAACAAGGATCCCAACCTTGTAGCCTACATGGATTCACAAACTCAGCAAACTGCCGCAGGTATCACAAGACCAACCCCATCACCATCTGTTCCAGAAACAATGTCACCTCCTAATATGCAAGCTTAATGATCCAAGTTTCTTCTTGTCTACAATCTCTGATATAGAACATCTTTTGCTACTAACTTTTTTGATATATAATGCATTTTGTGCATTGACTTTTGGGATGTAAATTATTTTGCTATCAGGTGTATATAAGTATGGCAATGGTTATTTTCCTAATTATGTTAATGGCTATTATAATTTGCTTACAAGAATTACTAAATACTTTATTTGCTATTACAAAGTTTCCATTTTGCAACCATTTATTCCACTTTGGGTATAATTAGATGAAAGAATATAGTTGCAATTGACTGAAAATTTTACCAGCATATGTGAGTTCATGAAATAAAAAAAGTCCAAAAATAGTCGCTAATAAGTGACTTTAAAAGTTTTTCCTTAAATAGTTGCAAAATTACTTATTGATTTACGTTAAAAATAAATAGACACAAATTTGCCTCTACGAACATAACGTCTTTAAATGGTCGCTAATTCATGACTACAATTTAGTCCCAAAACCGTAAAAATTAAACCGCAAAGTAGGTATCATATCTAAATGATAATTGACATAATATTTAAATATATCATAACCTTATTTTTTAAAAATCTGACCAATGTAAGTACCGAAATAAAACCCACGTTAATTTTCTTTACACTCACACGGGTGCTCAAATAATGTTAATTTTGTCCTAAGCTTTTCATACTTGCATCGGATGCGGACCAACCACGCAGTGTTTATTGAATTGGTGACATATCAAGCGTAGCAATATGTAAAAGTGATCTGGAGATGTTGAATACATAATGCCCATTACTATGCAAATGATAAAACACAATAATTGAATCAAATAAAAAGTTTCATCACACCGATTAGTGTTCTTGGATTTATTGTGTAATACTGATAACAAAAAAAAGAACCATCAGTACGTATAATAATGTCATAGCACATGTAGTCAGACTGTAGTAAGATCCGAGATTTGATCAACTATTTTTGTATTTTGTGTCAAGTTCCATCTACTACTGTTTATATGTACGTCAAGATCAATAATTGAACCTGCCAAAAGAATATCCTGTGGCAGTACTTATATACTCCCAAGTTGTGAAAATGTTACATTTGAGTAAATGGGAGCACGTTAGTTGTTCATATGCCAACATATACAGCATACACGTACAAATGTTTTTGGAAAATAATATAGTTTCATTTAATTTTATGCTAATAAAACACTAGTAAAATAATCACACAATTTTAGTACAGCGTTAGAATGTCACACCAACTAAACAATTTACACCCATAGGCACTTTTATCTTTTTTATTACACCTATAGACACCTTTGGTCTTTTGAGTACTTTCCAAGTGCACGTACAAAGAGAAAGAGAGAGAAAGAGAAAGAATTAAATGTTTTTTTTCACCATCAACATCACCGCCACTATCACCATAACCCACCACCATCACCACCACCACACTTTCTTCTTCATCTACAATGATATTGATGATTCACTAGCTCCGGAGATTCTGTTTCACTGCTCCATTTTCAGAATTTTCCGCTGAGTTTTTTTCTTTTATCATACACGTTTCGTTGCTTTGATGGATTCGATTCGACATTCTCGTTTCCTTGAATTCGAATTTCAACTTTCAAAATCTGAACTCTCTATATATATATATATGGTCATGTTTCTCCGACGAGCAAATCAGCTCTCCGGTGGACGAAGTGTACTGGACAAAAAATGTGATGGACAATATATAGTGGACAAAGTTTCAGAAAAAATATAAATGTACATGATGTTGCGGATGAGTTTATGGATGATCAATCTATGAAATCTCATCCAATTATATATGTTCAAGTGGATACGAAAACATGGACATGTATTTAACCACCATTGTCCACAAGAACTTATCCACGTAAATTTATATTCATATTTTCAGTGTCAAAAGTAAAATTGTCCACAGAAATATGTCCATGCATATTTTAGAAAACCAATGAAAAACTCTCAAATACGTAAAATAAAGTTGTTGTAAACTTATTTTCATATTTTCAGTGTCAAAAGTAAAAATATCCACAAAAATATGTCCATGCATATTTTAGAAAACTAATATTAACTCTCAAATAACGTAAAATAAAGTTGTTGTTAACGTTTCTATGATAAAAATTGTCCATAAAAATACGTCCACGCGCATTCTGTCGTAATTTAACAACGTAATTGTGTCCACGATATGTGATACATAACCGACTACATGCGAATTTGTCCACATATCTGTTGTCCACAAGGGTAAAATGGTATTAAAAAAATGAACAATAAAATGCCTTGAAGTAGCAAGTATTGTCCACCATGTTTTTTCCATTTCCACCATGTCTTGCAGTAGCAAGTATTGTCCACCATGTTTTCGTCCACAAAAGTTTTTACAAACGGCTTTTCGATCGTGGTCAGTTAATATTGGACATAGCAATACAGTTTAAGAGATCTCGAAAATGATTTTTTATTTATTAAATTATCATTCACTCACATAAATAAACCAATAAGAATATTAGTATTGACGCAAATAATATATATTTGTATTTAATGTAAAGAAAACACATCACATTTAATGTTCTACATCAACCCTATTAAAATAATAATTTTTCTATATATTTTATTGTAATATATTTACTATTAAAAAGTTAAGTCACAATGAATGCTATTAGTTACACCTATTAACTACACCGATTAATTTTAAGGGGTATTTTCGAAATAATACAATTTCTCACAAAGACAAAGTGGTCAAAAACCCCAAAGTGCCTATTTGCGTAATAAAAATCACAAAAGTGCATATGAGTGTAATTTTCTCTATGAGTTTTTGGGGTGTTTGAAACTTCGCAAAATAAATTATTTTTTTACATCACCAAATATAGGTAATAATAGTTTATTGATATTAGTCTAACATTAATAAAAACAATAATTTATTATTTCGTTTTTATATTCATCTACTGATTTAGAATATCAAAATTAATGATAACCATATTCAAAGATTCTTCTTCTCTAAAACATAGAATTTTCTTTTAACAGAAAAAGGAGTTTTCTTAATCTAAGATCAAAACAAAACAAAAATGGGGCAGTTTTGTATATAAAAATTAAAGTAAGTCCAGCCCATATAAAACTAAACCGACATCGTATCGCCATCTTAGCTACTAAAACCCTAAAACGCCACAGGTTCGTCATCCCTTTAAATATCCTTCCTTCTCCTTCATTTAAACAACGAATCAAAATCGCCGGCATTATTATTTATACTTTTCCTATTGTTAAAATCCTTTTGTGTCTTTTCTGAAGATTTCAATCGATTTCTCACGGTTGTTTTTTGTTTATGAAAGTCTTTTTCTTCTCTCCAATAATTCGGATTCAGATGATGAGATTGGATCTAAAATTCTCACGACGGTCGTCTGATTCTAATGATGTACCGATCCTAATACTCTCTGATGATAAACTCCAATTCTTTCAAACGTTGTTGATTTTTTTTTTATTATTGTTTGTTCTTTATATGAACATGGTGTCGCGATACTAAAACAAGAGAAGTATTAAAGAAGTCTGCCACAACGGATATAATTATCCGGTATCGGACATTCATCTCTAGTCGGAATATTCGCAGGATCTTCTTGTCCATCACCTTTAACACGTATATAAAGCTCTTGACCAAGATACCATTGTTCTGCTTTCTGGGATCTCAAGTTCCACATTCCTTGATTATCCATTGCTATCAATATTGCTGCCCACGAATATGGATAAACCTATACCCAAACAAAACTTTATTCAATTTCAGACTCTAGTTTTATTACTTTTAATTAGGTGTGGGTAATGATAATGACCGCACTAAACCGAAGTTGATGTAAAACATCAGAATCCAACCGAAAATCAAAAGATGCCAAAATACCCGTAATTATAATTACAATATAACTAAAATATTTGAAATGACTAAATATATTAAGTTTTTTGTTTTTTCCCAGCATATTAATAATTTTAGCTATACTTCTTGTTAAACGTCTGAAAATAAAATTTGATTATTCTATTTTTCGCAAATTTAAAAACCGAATCTTGAAAATATGGCAATAGTTTTATATCTTCGGAATTCAAAGAATCATTAACAGAAGAATCTAATCAGAACTGATCTGATTATTCGAATGCCCACCCGTACTTGAAATTATGAAAAATTAAATTTGATTTTTGACCTGAAGTGTAGATCGAGAAATAGCATCCACTAGGTTGTAAGTAGCTCTCTTGCTCTCAGACCAAGCTCCAAATCCCATTCTGATTTAAGATTAAAACTTTATAATAATCATATCATTAAAACATGATTATGAATTTATGATTATGTTTTTTTTTGTTTTACCCGACAAAGAAGAAGTTGTAACCATCAATGTGCCAGCTTTGTAATTCATCAAGGGGATTCTCGAAGACGATATGGACGAAATCTCTGTAACGAACATCGACCACATAAGTTCCGAAACTGGGTGTTGTGTGTGAAGGATAAGTCGTGAACATGCCGGGGACAATTATGTCTTTTAGCTGGAAATGATCAACGAGTTTTAACGGCGTTTCTGGGTAGACGAACGAAACGCTGTTAACTGTGTAACGGAGTTTGCCTGACGGAGATGTCATAACGTCGTTTTGAAATATTAACGTTCGAACTACGTTAATGCGTCCGTAGTGGTACGAACCTTGTGGGTTTGATCTTGCTGCCCCAACCTCTAGGTCCGTTCTGTGTCACAGTTATGTTGTTTTTTTAATGAAGAAAATCTTTTAACTAATTTAAGGATCTTTTTTAACAAAATGCATAAATTAATTAATAAATAAATATTAATTATGGTGATTTTCTTATATAGATTTCTTTCACGATAATTGAATTATGAATAGTTGGAACAAACAAAAAATATTACCTAATGGATAGGGTTTGTTGAACGGAGGAGGTGTAATCCCAAGATTCAGGTGCGAGTGGTTCTGGTCCAACCGGGTCAAGAGGGGAGTTTGGATATCGGATTAAAGCTATACCGGACAAATCAAAATTAGCGAACCGGGCTGATGCGAAAATATAGTAGGACCGGTGAATTCCAACCGGGTCGGTTTTGGCAGTGACGAGAACTGAATATGATTGGCCCACGTGGATGTCCAAGCTTGAGTAGACACGTTTTTGAACATACGTACCCTCCGTCTCAACTAGAAGCATATCGTGGTCTTGGATCCTAAAGTTTAAGCATGTTTTGAGACCCACGTTTGATATTCTTAGCCTATATGTTTTACCTGTTATGATAATACACACACCAAAAAAAAAAAAACAATGTGTATTAAGTACAAAAGATGATATGATTTTTGGGTCTACAAATGTTAAGTTATCATGTGAACTTTAGAAATTAAAATGAAGGAATTCACCTGGTAGAAATTGAAAAAACGTCTCTTCAGGTCCAAGTCCATTAATAAGAACACCATGAGGAGTTGCTAAACTGTGACCATTGTCTAGCGAAGCTCTCATGTCCTTTTTTTATCATACCATTAGGCAACACAAACCAAAATTAATACATGTTATAAAGATATACATGAGAAAAAAATAGCATAATTAACATCCAAAAAAAAAACCAAAACGACTAAAAATTATGTACAATTTTCATTTGATGTAATAATTTGTATTTCAATGTTTTATATTCGATTCTGGATTCCTATTTATACTTTGGTATATTAATAAAAGTTATTTAGAAGTTTAATTTTTTTTTACATTTGATGGAATATATGTTAACATTTGTTTAACTAGCTAGATGTAATCGATTTTGGATGAAAAAGGAGGTGAAAGTGAAAAAATGAAAATTACCCTATGGTCAGAATGGAACCAATCTCCGATTAATATATCATATTCCCCATCAGGACGAGGAAATGGAACGGGAACAAGTTCTGGACTGTAAACTCTAATGGAACCATATCCGCCAGCCGCCTTTTGGAGTAGAAGCGTTGGAAAGTAAAAGTAACTTCCGATCTGATCCTTTATTTGGAAACGGTATGTCCAGTTTCTTCCCGGTAGTATGGGACAGTTTGTTCCTCGAACTCCGTCTTGCCACGAGTTCTTTCTCAATTGCAATCCATTCCTATTATATATACACATAGCTTTTGATTTAGCTAGATTATAAATTGTTAGAGAACCGATACTAAAAAAATACATGTATATATATCTGTGAACAAAACTTACCAGGTCATGAGAAAGGGTTCGGTCAAATGGTTGAAAATGTTGACATGTACAAGATCGTCTGCGGTTGCACTAAGGATTGGTCCAGGAAACATGCCGTTGATCACTATGACCTGTGAATCAATCGTTCACATATTATTTAAAAGTCATATATAGTCTCATGCATAGAAACACAAGCAAATCACCAACCGAACCTGCTTGTTAGCTCCGAGAATGTAACGTTGAGAATAAGAGACGACCCATTCATACGAAACAGAAGGTGAAAACGCATTGCTCAACTCCAAGATGACCAAAGAGATCAGAACCAACACTTCAACCACTACATATCTCATCACGAAATGTCAAATTTTTAAAAGTTTTATATGACTAGTTTTTGAGATGCATGTGTTGTGCACATGAAGTGTTAAAAAAACGAAAGAACTAGCTATATTTTTCTTAATGGAATGATGTCGTAATTCGAATGTTGGAGTTAGATCGTATCTTGTGTACTATGAATATTGAAATATGATCGGGCGAAGAAGGTTATTTCATGCAATCTACATTTTCAACCTAATTGTCAACTTTATTATACAAAATTATTCACGTGATATGAAGCATGTACCTGATCCGAAAATTTAGAATAAAATCACGGCTTGGTGCCAAAAGTGTGTTCTTTGACTCTACATAGAGCGACTTTGTGTGTCACACGTGTGTTTGACAATTTATGGTCAAGCATATTTGCATGCTTTTGATGAAACTCTGGGCTCATACAAAAACATAAAGGCCCATTAGATATTTTATGAGCGACAGATTTTTAGCTCAACAGAGAATTGATGATTACGTACTAATTGGTAGAATGTCGATTTCCAAATTTTGTAAATAAATTTGTATATTTGGTTATATTTTCCAGTACAAATTTTCCGCCACTTCTATAAAAGACTAAAAATCGATATAAAATTTAAGAAAAATTAACTAAATAGGTTTTTTAAAATCTTATATTTGTGAATTTAAACTTTTTTGTGTTTCAAACGGTGTAAATTATTATATTAACCTTTTTAAGATTCGACAAATATTATTTAGTAACATATCTTAATTTATACGTAAAATGTTTCATGTATTCCTTTGTGAGAAATTGATTCTTGAAAAGGAAGAGTAAAATCAAAAGGTTAAGGGTGGAGAATTTCTGGAAAACTAGAAAAATAAGTAAGTGTCATCAATCATATATCTATAAGACAAAATTTTGGTCATGGACATGTAAAAATAAATCATATTAATTACTTTCTATCCTCTATAATCAAACATCACTCTGTTCTTCGCAAATTTCTAGGCGCAAATGTGTTATTTTTCATTCATGAATCAAAGTAAGATTTTGATTCTTACAACTTCATGATTTTGTATGTAGAATACAAACTACCTAATATAGAATATATAGTGAATTGCCTAATCAACAATAGTGTCAAAATTACCTAATCTATCATTCGCATAAAGCTACCTAATCTAGAATAACGACTAAATTGCCTAATATAAAGTAAACTTTAAGTTACCTAATCTAGAATACCCATTAAATTACATATTTTAGAATATACATTAAGTTACCTAATCTATATTATGTCTTATTTTTCTCAACTTTCATCTTCCGTAAATAACTATGGAGCTTAATGAAGCCAATATTTTGCAGATCATTATATTTCAGGTCTACGTAGTATATGGTGTATGGAGATCATTTTGAAATAATAAATGGAACTTCATTGTCGATGTAAAAAATGTGCTTGAGTGCTTACTTTGGAATTGAATACAACTCTCCCAGACTTGAAAATAATGGTTTTAGAAGACTACGCCGTTGAACATAGTCTGGACGACGTCGAATTCTGTTATTTTCCTCTAGATTTCATTGTTGATTTAGAATCTCCTCCAATTATCGTCACTAATGATCGACAAATTGGATTTTCTTTTATATTTAAAAAAGAGATTCTCGTAAGACTATGTATGACATTCAAACCCACTGGTCATGATCAAAGGAGACGAGTGAAAATCAATTTGAATAAGGAGACACCTTATTTAAGTGACAGAGAGGAAAATGGTGGTTATGGGAAGCATAGTTTATCTAATGGATATGTTAATAAGTCTAGATAGAATGATGATTTCCAAAGTCATCATCGTGAAGGTGAAGTCGACGGTGATGATGATCCTATGCCTGGAAATTTTAGTGATAGTGGAGATCATAATAGTAAAATACTTGATTACTTAAAGAAGGACCAACATTTATAACAAGGAAGCTTTGACGACAACTTTGGAAACATGTGTGTGTAATTTGATTACAAGATTACAAAATCTAAATCTTGTACGAGATTTTGGTGTTTACGGTTTTTTAAATATAGGATTAGGGTTCATAAGGGAATTAGAGGTTTTGGGTTGTTCGTAAAAAGATTTTGATATTTTGTTTTGGTTGAAAATGAAGTATATTGAAATATAATACATTGAAATTGATTTTTTGGTTTTTTCATTCATAATATTTTAAAGGGAAAATTAGCTAAATAAGTTTTTTTTAAATCATGTCTCATGTAACTAATCTTTTTAAGAGGTTTGAGAACTTAGGCTTTTAAATAATGTAAACCCCATGACACCCTTTTATTTATTCGTAAATAATTAATAATAAACAATAACAACATTTAAAATATTATAAAATAAAAAACCAAAAAATCAATTTTAATGTATTATATTTCAATATACTTCAATTTCAACAAAAAATACAAAAAATCAAAATCTCTTTACGAACATCCTAAAATCCTCAATTCCCTAATGAACATCCTAAAGTGAGTTTGTAGTAAATCCCATGCCGCCTTTGCCTTCTCAAATTGCTTAGTGGATAATGCTTTTGCGTTATACCTAGACATCTCTTTTTCATGCTTTGTCCACTTAGATATCAGTTTCATGGCCACAACACCATATTTGTCTACTGTTTTGGGAACTTCATAGTCATCTTCAACTGCAGTCCACATATCTACATCAATACCTTGTAGGATTGCCTTCATATTCACATTCCAATGACCATAGTGTTCATGATCGAACATAAAGACCTTAGAAAGTGACATAAACTCTCGAATTATATCCTCCATCCTCAGGATCTCCACCAATAACTTAGATTACCCGCTCTGATACCAATTGAAAGTGCAAAACGAGGTTGTAGTACGAGATCTGCATCAAGGACTACACCTGAAGTATTATAAGACCGATAACAGAAAGTGCAACAGAGGTTTTCTCTATATAGAAAAGTGTATTACTAGGATCCTTTCAAAAGAAAATTACAAGTGTAATTTTGTACAGAATATACTAGTCTAACACAACTTTTGGATTGAATACAAGATCCTAAAAGTCCTTTCACCTAGCCCTTGTCTTTTCCCTTGCTTACAAGCTTATGAAAACCCTTTTGCTAAGTCTCTCTCTCTCTCTCTCTCTCTCTTTCTCTCTCTCTCTCTCTCTTTCTCTCTCTCTCTAAGAATGTGCCTAATACAAAGCATAAAATCATCTACTTATACTTGTAGATTTTAACTCAATCTCAAGAGAAAATGATATTTTTATATCTTCTCTTGACACATATTTCCTATATTTACTCCCATGAATATAAGAAATATTTTCTGCTCCCCAAGCTTTATCATTCAGCTCTCTGCCAATCTCTATAGCGTCTCTTGTCATACTCCAAAACTGCTACAAACACTTTGCATCTTCAATCACCCCATCTGATAATGAGTTCTTAAATTCATTCAAAACCACAACAACATATAATAGTTAATTATCAAGCAGTGGCGGACCTATGTGTTACGAAGAGGGTCACATGACACCCCTTTAATTTTAGAAACAAATTTTGTAAGCCATTTTCACAAAGACAAGATAACATAAATGGTAATGTTCTTCCCTCAAGTAAATAATTTTTAGTTTGTATTTATTGTCGTTTCAACTTATTTTTTATTTGTTCGTGATAAAACTTTGAGAACATATAGGTAATGAAAGGTACCCGAGTGCGGTGCGGTTTTATGATAATATTTGTTATCCGCTTTTCAATGTTACCAATCACAAAAAATTGTCAAATGCGTTTTTGTATTGAATAAATTAGAGAAAATGATTCTAGCGTCTTTGGAAACTGTGCATGAAGAAACACACGTTCTCGATTCTACTCTTTTACACTCACCAGTTTTGGTGTGTTACACGGACTGTGTAGTGCATTTTGATGATTTTTTTAATCAAAATAATTTGAAAGATATGTTTAACAATTAACGTTGTTCATTTGTAATCATATAATTGATTGTTTAGTATAATATTTTACAACAAATTAATATTTTTTATATAAACTAAAAATTGAAAAAGTAAAAATCGAACCAAAATGTTTCGATATCTGAAAAATAACCAAAAATATTCAAAAATAGTCAAAACATCTAATAGTTTATGATAA
Organism: Anastatica hierochuntica; assembly: GCA_900406275.1. Classification (NCBI taxonomy): domain Eukaryota; kingdom Viridiplantae; phylum Streptophyta; class Magnoliopsida; order Brassicales; family Brassicaceae; genus Anastatica; species Anastatica hierochuntica. The sequence goes on from OVAN01000508.1 coordinate 36,335, forward strand.
ATTTATCTGAATGGTTAACTAATTCAATCAGAAACGAACCGTCACACAACCGGAGTCGAATCGATCCAAACTAAACTTTTTGTTCTAATATGGTTTTAGTTTCAAGAACTGAATCACTCGAAAACCAAAAAATAGATCGAATCGAACAGAAGAATTAAATGTCCACCCTAATAGTTATACACACTCCATGCCTATTCTAAATAAATATTTTAAATTATGTATTTATGATAAATAATATATAAATATCTTTTATTTATTAAATAAATCAAAATTTATTTTAAAATTATACTACTATCTAATATTTTTATTTATAATATACATATCTCGTATTTTTTTATTGTTTTAGGGTTCAAATATTTAGTATATCCGTATATTATTTTTGTTACCATTCAACGATCATCCCGTACCGTTTTTTTCATACGAACTGCACTTGTTCCGCAGTTTACGATTCTTCCGCACGAACCGCACTACCTAATCTATCCGTCCCGTATATTACAATCCGCTGTTATCATTCGAACCAAAAGTTTAACTTTTTACGAAATAGAATGTTTATCAGGAAAAAAAGAAAAACGTTAAGAAAAAGATATGTATGTGACTGAGGGAAGACAATAGGTCCGAATGGTAACGACGGTTTTAATATTGCGGGGAAAGCGGATTTAAACTGCGGTGCGGTTCAACTGCGGTAAGAGCGTAATGCAGGACAAGTGCGGTTATTACAAAGTAAAGCGGTGCGAGATAATGTTGATTAGTGAAAAATAATTACGCTGCGGCATAAATGTGTTGATTAGTAAAAAATAATTTATAGATAAAATAAATAAAATAATTATACTTATTGGAATCAAAAAAATCACAAGCACAATAAATATAAAAAATCATAAACACTTTTAGAACTCTTTTGTGAATTTTTTTATTTTGATTTGAGTTTGGGTATAAAAATAATATTTGTAAGTAGGGTTGGACAAATAACTTTGACCCAAAAACCCGAACCGGATTCGAACCGAATAAGACGGAACCGAACCGACTTGAACCTGAACAAAAACCCAAACGGTTCCTTAATTATAATGTTTTGAGTACCCGAACTAAACTGTAACCGAACCGAAACCGATTCAAAACTCTACAAGTTCCTAAACGGGTCCTATAGGTGGACATGAACTATTTGGAATTGTCCGAACCAACCCGAGGAACCTAATATATTTTTAGATATTTTCAAAAATTTTGGAGATTTATTTATGGTATTTTTGGATATTTGTAAATATTTTTAGGTTTTTTTTTGTTTTACGGTTCGGGTCCGGTTCAATTTTGTTTTGGTTCTGTTTTTTTTTCTCAAAAATTGGTACCTGAACCGCTGCATAATAGGTGATACACCAAATCCAGGTGCGGGGCGGACAAAATCATCACAATTTATTTTTTTATTATTATTTTTTAGTCTTGTGCGGTTCAGTAATGTAATACGCCCCACGATTTGATAATTATGTGAATGGAAGCAAATACAAAATTCTCCCCGCTTATTGAAAAATTCGCCCCGCCTCTAGTTCTCCATTCACTACCAATGATAGTTTACGATATACTGTAAAACTAGACGTGACCTGTCCGATATAAAATGTTGTCCAAAAAATAGTAAGCCAATTATTGAAAAATTGTTTATTGTTAAAATACTATAGTATATATATTATATGTTACTTATGTGTTTGATGTGTTTATATATATATATATATATATTTATATTGATTTTATTTAGGTGATATCAAAACAAGTGAGAGAAAGGAAAGGAGAAGAAGACGTGGGAGAGAGGGAGCAAACTCTTTCTTATTATTATGTTGTGTGTTGTATTTACAAAGTGGACAAGACTTTCTATTTATAGTGAAAGTAAAATAAGTGAGAATATGTCGGTTAAGGGAAAGAAACAATATAATAAGAAAATATCTTCTTATGAATAATTATCCATATTTTATAATACTCCCCCTTAATTATCCATTATCCGTAGAGTATTGTATACTGCCTCGTTAAAAACCTTGTCATGGAAAAACTCGTTGGGATAAAAACTATAACGAGGGAAAAAGAGTACAATACTACAATCTCCCCCTGAAAATGATGGATCATTCTTTTTTCAAAGATCTCGTAGATGACGCATCCTGATACTTCGAATATGTTTTCTGAACATCGTAGTTGGAAGCACCTTTGTAAATAAATTTGCCGGATTTTCACTTGAACGAACATATTGAACCTCCACTTCCTGATTTTTCTCGAGTTCTTGGGTATAAGATAAGAACCTTAGAGGAATAAGTTTCGCTCTGTCACTCTTAATATAACCTTCTTTGATCTGTGTGACACACACAACATTATCCTTGAACAAAACCGTTAACTCTTTAGTAGTCAGCAAACCACTCGCTTCTTGTATATGATGAGTCAAGGATCTTAGCCATACACACTCTCTACATGCCTCATGTAGCGCAATAATTTCCGCATATTTTGAGGAAGTGGCAACCAAAATTTTTTTCTGCGATCTCCAGGAGATCGTAGTTCCACTTATAGTAAATACGTATCCAGTTTGCGATCGAGCTTTATGCGGATCTGAAAAATATCCTGCATCTGCAAAACCAACTAAACCAGATTCTGGGTTTCTAGTATAAAATAACTCTAAGTTAATGGTTCCTTGAAGATAACGAAATATATATTTTACTCATGTCCAATGTCTGCGCGTAGGGGATGAACTATATCTTGCAAGCAAATTAGTAGCAAAAGCTATATCCGGTCGAGTGCAATTTGCAAGATATATCAATCCGCCTATAGTGCTCATGTAAGGTACTTTGAGACCTAACACTTCTTCGTTATCTTCACAACGTCTAAACATATCCTTGTTAACATCAAGCGATCTATTGACCATTGGGGTACTCAAAGAATTCGCTTTATCCATATTAAAGCGCTTTAACACTCTTTTGGTGTAGTTTGACTGATGCACAAATATCCCATCTTTTAGGTGCTCTATCTGGAGCCCAAAACAAAACTTTGTCTTACCAAGATCTTTCATTTCGAACTCCTCTTTCATATGATTTCGTGCATCATCAATCTCTTTTTGAATACCGATTATGTTCAGGTCATCAACATATACAACGATGATCACAAATCCTGACATAGATTTCTTAATAAAAACACAAGGGCATATTTCATTGTTCACATATCCCTTTTTAAACAAGTACTCGCTTAAACCATTATACCACATGCGTCCGAATTGTTTCAATCCATAAAGTGATTGTTGTAACTTGAGCGAACATATCCCCTTAGATAATGCTTCTTGCATTTTTGAACTTTCAGGGATTTTTAGTCCCTCGAGAATTTTCATATAAATATCACTTTCTAGTGATCCATATAAATATGCAGTCATAACATCCATCAGGTACATTTCTAAATTGTTAGATGCCGTTAAACTATCAAGTACCTGAATGTGATTGCATCCATAACCGGAGAATAAGTTTCTTCATAATCAATTCCCGGTCTTTGAGAAAAAACTTGTGCCACATGTCGGGCTTTATATCTTGTGACTTTGTTTTTCTCATTTCTTTTACCCATAAAGACCTATTTGCATCCAACCGACATTACATCTTTAAGTGTAATGACAACTAGTCCAAAGATATTTCTTTTATTCAGGGAGAGTAATTCAGTTTTCATGGCCATTTGCCATTTCTCCCAATTAGGTCTTTCCTGCCACTATGATAGAGTTTTCGGATTCAGATCCTCAATCTCATTATTAATTTCTTCAGATACAGAAAAGGAAAACATTCCATCAATATCCTCTATCTCTTCTCTAACCCATAATTTCCCAGTATGAGTATAATTGATAGATATCTCATACTTTTCTGTATCATTTTCGTCTTCTGGACGAATTTCACATGGTTCTTCTGGAACCTTTTCACATATGTCTTTTGGACATTTTTCTTTGTGTGATTCATCTAAAATGCTTTGGGGACATATTTTCTTATGTGGCTCTTCTGTGTCCTTTTCATTTTGCTTTCCCAATTTCTTTTTATTTCGGGGAATCTTATCTTTAGATCCTATGGGTCTCCCCCTCTTTAATTGAATCCCCGGTTCATTCACTTTGTTTCCATCTATATGTTCTTTCGGAACATTGATTCTTGATGGAACATTTACTAAGGGAACATATGATTTCATCACCCTTTTTGTATCGGTAAACGCATCTGGTAGCTGATTTGCCATATTTTGCATATGTATAATTTTTCTGAAATTCTAGCTATCGTTTATTAATAGGGGGATCTAGATGTACCAAAGATGGCGTACACCATGTTATTTCTTTTGGAATTTCTTTGATTCCTCCCCCTAATGCTGGAAATTCTTTTTCACAAAAATGGCAATCGGCAAAACGAGCCGTAAATATATCACCAATGCGTGGTTCAAGATACCGAATACTACTTGGTAACGTATACCCCACATAAATTCCCAATCTCTTCTGTGGCCACATTTTTGTTCGTTTCGTTGAGGTAATAGTAACATATACCGCACATCCGAAAACACAGAGATGAGATATATCTGGCTCTCTACCAGACATCAATTGTAATGGGGACTGTTAATGATATGAACTTGGTCTTATCTGGACCAATGTTGCAACATGCAAAATAGCATGTCCCCATACTGAAATTGAGAGCTTTGTTCTCAATATTAACAATCTTGCAAGTAGTTGCAACCGTTTGATCAAAGACTCGACCATGCTATTTTGTGTATGAACATAGGGAGCTGGATGCTCAACATCAATCCCCAGTGACATACAACAATCATTAAAAGCTTGTGAAGCGAATTCACTTGCGTTATCAAGCCTTACTTTCTTGGCTTTCTTTTTTATTTAAGAAAGCATATCATATACACTCATATCTTTTTATATGAGTTATATTTCCATAAAATGCTTACGTAACTCTAAGAATTTAGTGCTTCAAGATCAAATAGCATTTCTTTAGAAACGCTTAAAATGTAAGCATCACGTAAAACTCTGTCTTAAGATCTTTTGCAATAACATCTCTTTCATTAGATGTTAAACTTGGGATATCTGAAGACAACTTTGTCTTTCAAAATATCATCCCATGATTTTCATTATTGTGATAACTCTTCATGAGTTTTTTTTTATATCAAATATGTGTTCCCGGGAAAGTAGTTCTGATATCAGTCATCTTTCAAGGATTATAAATATCTTAGAGGTACAATCCAAGTCATTTATATACTGGCAGACATATATACTTGGATTTCTAGTTCAAAAATTTCTTGTCATACGAGCTTTAATATACACTTGATTGCTTTTTTTTTATCTTTTGGCCAATACTTTATTTTCTACACTCATCCAAGGAGGTAGAATTATGATCCTCACTTTAACTAATCAAAATGCGCGCTTTTATTTATATTGTCGACAATTTTCTTTCATTTGGTTCCACTTTCCGTATTGACATGCTTAATCGAGATCTCTTTATCATAATCTTTGATTTATTCAGGTACTTTATTTATTATTCACCATGTCAACGATCTTTTCAAGATTCAATCCTCCCTTTTTAATGACTTGCTCCCTTTTCCCGAGGATTTTATATTTGGAACCAAATAGTCTATAACGTTTCTTACGTGTCATAGACTTACTATCAAGAAGATCGTCCTTCTGGGACACATTATCTTATTGGAGCATTATTTTGCTGGAATGAGAGATTTTTTTCTTCCTTTTTTCTAAAACATTGACTTTATGTGTGGCAGTCAATCCATAATATTTGATGAATGAATTATCCTTTTGAACTTCAAGTTCAATTTTTTTTTTTTCATATGAGGATCCATAATATTTCTGATAATTCATTTCGTGATCTCTCACCTGCCAGCTTTTTATCTTCTTTTTCAAATGCTTCTGGCATTCAATTTTCAATATTGAATAGTGATCTTTTTAACTTATGAACCTCACATTCATATATTTTTTATTTAAAGATCCAAATCATTCAATAATTCTCCCCCTCTAAATGATGACATTTGATGTCCATCTATCTCGAATATAATCCCACTTTATGACCGACGACAAATTTAATTACTCATTCATGGTAATGTCTCAAATCCTTTTGATGTGGAATTTTTAATATCTTCTCTCAAGATGATGATTTTTATTAATAACTCATCTTGAACCGATTTTCTCTTTTAGAGCGGTCATAATTGGGGGATCAATGAGCTTCATCCGTAACAACTCATGATGATTTTTCCTTTAATTTTAAGACATGCATAATTGAAAAACTTCTGGTTTTTCAACATAAATTCTCCATGTCTTCTAATATATATTTTTTTATTTCATCGGGATGACATAACTAATTATTCCATTTCTTTGAGAAATAAGTAAACTTCAAGTTTACTATTATATATGTCACTGTCATCCTTAATCTTTATATATTCATGTCATTATCATGCGTTCTTTTAGAGCGTTTAGCTCTTATGTTCACTTAAAGCATTTTAGCTCTTACGCTCTTTAGGGCGTTTTAGCTCTTTTTAAAGCATCTTCTTTCTTTCTCTCTCTTTTTAGAGTGTATCAGCTATTCAAGAGCTGAACTTTTGTTCTTCAAGAACATTTTTACCTTCTGAGAGTTTATATCATCGTGAGCGATTCGCTCATCTTCATTATTTAGGAGCTCTTCGGAAGCATCCAATTATTTTTGTATTACTCAAAAGGCATAATCTTTCTATACAATTTAAATAATAAAATTAACGGCTATACATGTATATGTGAAATAACATAAATTAAAATTAGCTTTGCGCAACGGCCTAGCCATATTGTGCGCGCTATAAAACTAAAGGGTTAGCTTCTTAGCATAAATTAAATTAAAAGGATGATAAACATGTTAAAATATTATAGTATATATAGTATATGTTACTTATGTGTTTGATGTGTTTATATATATATATTGATTTTGTTTACGTGATATCAAAACAAGTGAGAGAAAAGAAATGAGAAGAAGATGTGGGAGAGAGGGAACAAACTTTTTTTATTATTATGTTGTGTGTTGTATTTACAAAGTGGAAAATACTTCCTATTTATAGTGAAAATAAAATAAATGAAAATATATTCACAAAAAGAAAGAAATAATATAATAAAAAAATATCTTCTTATGGATAATAATTATCCATATTTTATAATATTTATCGCTTTTATATTTCATTTTTGATAAGCAAATCACTTTTATATTTCTTTTTATCTTTCACAGTTCACACGACGTTGGATAACAGTAAGAAGTAACAACATATACACTTCTCACAGAAGAAAAAAATAATGCAACAGCTTGTTTTAATCGTACATAAATAGACATATAATTGAATTTGATCAATTAAACTTAAAAAGATTTTATATTGCACACATAATTTTATATGGACATGTGTACAAATACAATATATTTGCAGGGCCCACGGCTATCAAGAAAGACGTTGAAACGTCCACTAGTTGTTGCAAAAACGAAATGATAATTATATTAATCATATGGTTTTAGACTTGTACATAATTTCATTATCATTTGTAATTGACCCTTATCTTTTTTTGGTTGAAATGTAAAAATGTAATAGACCTTTATTATTATTATTGTTAAGGTAACAAACAGTATACATATAAAAATCATAACCAGATAAAAGCATTACTAACTATTGTGTTTCCACGTTAACGTAGTTTATAAAAATCTTAGTCGCGTAGTAATGCAGTAAAGTTATAGAATTCCTTATTAAAAAAAGGGTTAAAGTCGAATCTCGAAAGAACAAAAATAAATACTTTACGTTCGTAGATATTTTAATTAAAAGTGAATGTAAAAAGGTAGTTGGATATTTTCCTTTGAAAATTATCAATCAAAATTTGCCAACAATTAGTGGTAATATAACCCCTATTTTCAACTGGTCACAAGACTAACATATTATCGTATACGATAATAGCTCTAATTATAAACCCAAGGTGATTTCTCAATCTCAACGGTTAAAAACTTTGATCCAATCAAATGTAAGCACGTCAGCAGGTGTACCATAGCTACCAACCAGTGCACACACCTGATTATTATTACCAACAGAGAAGTGAAGCCAACAAAATATGCTTCTTCTATAAATCACACATCGTCTTCACCATCTCTCTTTCGCTCTCAGAATCCTATCATATCAAAACAAAGAAGAAGAAGAAGAAGAAGCAGAGTAAAACAGAGCCATTCAAACCCGCAAAAGCTTAACATTCTTCTTCTTCTTCAATCCAATCAATGGCTCTTGCTTTGCCATTGATCTTCATATTCTTCTCCTGTGTGTTCGTTTCAGGTACGAATCTTCTTCAACATTCAGTGAACAGTTCTGATTACTATTGTGAGGTTGATGATTGTTTTACTTTGTGTGTTTTGGTTAAAATCAGTGGTTGAATCGACGAGCTTCATTATGGAGAATAAATGTGAATACACTGTATGGCCGGGGATTCTCTCAAACGCCGGAGTTCCTCCTCTTCCGACCACCGGATTCGTTCTTCAGAAAGGCGAAGAGCGTATAATCAACGCGCCGGTTTCATGGGGCGGTCGATTCTGGGGAAGAACTCTCTGCTCCACTGACACCGAAGGCAAATTCTCATGCGCCACCGGAGATTGCGGATCCGGAAAACTTGAATGCTCCGGATCTGGCGCTGCTCCACCGGCGACACTAGCCGAGTTCACACTCGACGGATCCGGAGGTTTAGATTTCTACGACGTCAGTCTCGTCGACGGATACAACGTCCCGATGCTCGTTGTACCACAGGGTGGCTCGGGGCAGAACTGTAGCAGCACGGGATGCGTCGTGGATCTGAACGGCGCGTGTCCGTCGGAGCTAAAAGTGACGAGCGTGGACGGAGGAGGGAAACAGTCTATGGGATGCAAAAGCGCGTGCGAAGCGTTCCGGACGGAGGAGTATTGTTGCAGCGGCGCGTACGGTACACCGGATAAATGTAAACCGTCGTCGTATTCGTTGATATTCAAAAACGCGTGTCCACGCGCTTACAGCTACGCGTACGATGATCAGAGCAGCACCTTCACATGCGCCAAGTCCCCTAACTACCTCATCACCTTCTGCCCATCTCCAAACACCAGGTGAAGATTCCCATTTTACCCCTAGGGGTAGTTTCGTCATAATATAATATCCTTTTTGCTTACCGTCAAAACGAAGTTTGCTTTTTTTTTTTTAACCAATTTATTTACATTCCCATCCCGAGGAGAAACGTGGCGGAAGATCTTATAATTTGTTTGATACGATGCAGTCAAAAATCATCTCAAGATCAGAGCCCAGATCCGAAACCGGCGACGCCACAAGGGACGTCGACGACTCCTGGCGGTGGAAGTACGACGTGGTCGCCGGTAGATACATCAATGATATACGAAGGAGCTTTAGACCAGAGCAAAGGATCACCCTCCACGTGTCGACATTCATTATGTGGTGGAATCACAGTCACTCTTGCGCTGGCATTTTGTCGGATGTGGCGGCTCTTTTGACCTAACCTTTTTTTTATTTTGTCTCCCGCGGCGGCAAACCCTGAATCAGGAAGATGTGGGCCACCACTAAAAGCCTTATCTCGTTACGGCCCATATGATCTTTTCCCTCATACGACGTCGGATTGAGTCACAAAAGTACCAACCCAAGATTTACAAAAGTACCCCCTCATGGGATGATTCTTCTTTTGGGTGAGAAAGTGGGCTGCTGCTGCTGGAGATGGAGTTAAAAAAAAGAGAGTATTTGTTTGGTTTTAGTATAATTAGGATTAGAATTATTTATTTTGTACACTTTATAAACTAATCTATTAGTTTAAATCTTATATTATTGGGGAAAAAATGGGTGGGGAATATTTCATTTGTTTGTTATCTAAGTTGCCTATTCGGACCATTGAAATGAATAAATACTATTACATTTCGTGCTTTTGTCTCAACTGTTTGTATATTTAAATAATAATTTGACTTTACCAATTGCATGGGAGCCATAAGAAATTCAGAGTATGCTGTATAATAAAAGTTGAAAAAGCAATTATCAAAACATTAACAGTGATTATGTGGTAACCACTCGCTGAAAAAGTTTTAATGGATAATATAAATTAAAGGGTGAGTGGAAGTGTGAACCTATATATTATAACCAAGTGTCTATTTCACTGTAAATGATTTGACAAAAAAAATCATCATGGAATACGAAGACATGTCTTAATCTCTCATTGCAAATAACTTATTTATTCTAATAAAATCTCAAACAAGGCAAGAACAAAATACCATCGACTCTCTTTAAAAAAAAGCTTTCAGCTTAAGACTATCCAATTAGATTAGAGTATCTTATCTTTATTCAATAGGGGTTTTGACAGGGTATTTTTTCCTGTAGATAACATTTTCACCGTCAATTCCTACCACAAGATACCGAAAAAACTTTTTTTCTGCAAAACATCTATCATATTTTTAGAGTTTTTTCACCAAGCTTTTCAATCTACTTCAACATCTTTTAAAATTTCGATCAAGAGAAGATGTCAGACTTCACAGCAATGACCTTGGAAAAAAACGAAGAACCATTCGTGTTACCAGATCTTCCAGAGTTCAGCTCTAACCAACGCAATACTATGAGCAACATCGGCAGATTACTCAACCCCAACAAACAGAGTATCTCCGATGTCATCCTAGACATGCCCAAAAAGTGGCAACTCTATGATAAAATCAGAGGTGTAGTCCTTACCAGAGAAAACTTTCAATTTTTCTTCAAATATGATCAGGATCTCGAAAGTGTTTTGAAGAAAGGGCTTCATACCTTCAACCAACATGCATTGGTGATGGGTAGATGGGTCGAAACTCCTCCTCAAGACTACTTACAGTTCATACCGGCGTGGATCCGAATGCGTAATATTCTGGTAAATCACTATACTCCAGCTACAATCACTTCCTTCGGAGAGTTTCCTGGAAAAGTCGTGGAAGTGGCTTTCGATCCAGATAAAGCTCAAACAAAAGAGTATATCAGAGTCCAAATTCTCCATGACATCTCTAAGCCACTTAGGAGGTACAAGACCGTCACTATTCTAACAGGGGAGGATATAAAGATCCTCTATGAGTATGAAAGATTTCAAAAAGATGTTATAGCTGTCAGAGGTTGACCCATGAGAAAGAAGTCTGCCCCTTTATTCTTCAATCTCCGCAAATGCTTCAACCTGAAAATCGAGAGCAGAGGAGCCAACAAACTAGAACGCCTATGCTTAAGCCTCAAGATCCTCTGTTTGGAGTACTCAATGAAGAACAAGTCGACATTAACCCTCACATAGGCAGACCTCGAATTGCTCAAGAAGTTCTAGATGAGATGCGTCAATACTTAGCAGTGGCGTCAGGTTCTGAGTGACTCATTCGAGAGGGGAGAGTGAAAGCTTCTTTGATCAGCTTGGAGAAAGATCCTATAGCTCAAAAATCGATCCTAAGGTTGGAAGCTCCTCCTGTAATTACAAATGACATGGATAAGGGTAAAGGTTTAGTTTATGATTTCTCTACTCAAGAGAGAATGGATTCAACTCAACCAAAATCTCCTGGACTAAGCTTCTCTCAACAACTATTAATGCGGGTGAAACCATGAATCTAGCTATCTTCTTCCCAACAGTACAATCTGAAAGACTTGAGACAAGCCTAGACAGTAATCAACCCAATTATCACTTCTGCTCAACGGTTCAAAGAGATAGCACTCTTGACGCTAGTTCTTCTAAGGCAAAATAAAGAAGCGTTATCAGAGAACAAAGCCTCAAAAGAATGCTACAAGTAGAAAGCAATCTATGAAGTTCCACCTTCGAAAAGAAAGCAAGCTACCTCTTCTTCTTCAAAGGATAAGGTGGCTAAGCCAAGACTGGAAAAGGCGTCCCCTCCACGGGGTTCACCTGTTCATCAATGAGTTTTTTAAGTTGGAATTGTCAAGGATTGGGATCATCCCAAGACTTGACAATTCCTCATCTCAGGGAGCTTAGAAGACTCTTCTTCCCTGAGATCCTTTTCTTGATGGAAACTAAAAATAGTAGAAATGTTTTGGTTGATCTCCATGCTTAGTTTGGTTATGATAGATATTTGGTAGTAAATCCAGTGGGAAAAATGGGGGGGGGGGGTTAGCTTTTTTTTGGAAGCACAATGGGCAACTAGTTGTAAATTATGTAGATAAAAACTTAATAGATGTTTTGGTTTACTTTGGTGGTTCTGAGTTTTATCTTTCTTTTGTTTATGGATATCCTATTGTTAAACAAAGAGCAGCTATTTGGGAAAGGATCTCTAGGATTGGTACCACAAGAAAAGAAAGTTGGGGTATTATAGGAGACTTCAATGACTTGCTTCACAATGGTGAAAAGATAGGAGGGCCAAGAAGAAGTAACAATTCTTTCTAGCCCTTTGTAAGTGTGATATCCTCTTGCGAAATGAGAGAGCTTGAAAGTACAAGTAACTGCTTCTCTTGGGGAGGAAGAAGGCACGATAATTGGATCCAATGCAGGTTAGACCGATGTTTTGGTAATAAGAACTGACACCTTACATTTCCAGCATCAAACCAATCATTCCTAGAGAAGAGAGGCTCGGATCACCGCCCAGTTCTAGTCAAGTTCATTTCATCTCAGCAAACATATCGAGGTTACTTTAATTTTGATAAGAGTTTCCTCTTTAAACCAGAAATCAAAAGTTGTATCCATTAAGCTTGGTTCTCTACACACAACTCTGTCTCGACAAAAATCAGAACATGTAAGAAGGTTTTAAGCTTTTGAAAAAAAGAAAACAATCTTATGCGAACAATAGGATCCTACAGCTCCAAGCAACTCTTGAAGTAGAAGAATCATCTAATTCAGATAGAAAAAGAGTTGCCTCACTTAAAAAAGAAATTTGCCAAGCCAATAAAGACGAAGAACTTCACTGGCAACAAAAAAAGTAGAACTATTTGGCTTAAAGAAGGGGATCTCAATACCAAGTTTTTTCATGATTCAGTTAGAAGCAACAGGAAAAAGGATTGGATCTCCAAACTTCAAGACTCTCAAGGTTCTTTTCAAACTACAGAAGCTGCAAAAGGAGGAATCGCAACATCTTACTTTCAAATACTTTTCACTTCTTCTAATCCGAATGATTTTAGCTCATTATTTTAAGACATTCAGTCGACGGTAACCGGTTCTATGAATTCACAGTTATTAAAAGAAGTGACTAAAGAGGAAGTAAAAGCTGCAATGTTCTCTAACACACCTTCATCAGCACCAAAAGAAGATAGTATGACAGCTCTCTTCTTTCAACATTACTGGGAGTTTCTCGGCGAGCAAATTAAAATGGAAATACAGAACTTCTTCACATCAGAATCCTTCCCAAGAGAGTGGAACTACACCAGTTGCTTTTGCTTCCTAAAGTGCTAGAACCAGAGAAGATGACCGACATAAGACCAATAAGCTTATGTTCAGTCCTATATAAAGTGATATCAAAGGTCTTGGTCAAAACATTACAGCCACTCCTCAATGACATAGTCTCACCTACGCAATCAGCTTTCGTATCCGATAGATTGATCTTAGACAATATCCTAATTACTCACAAAAGTTCAAAATATGAGAACACATCACAAGATTTCATCGGAATATATTGCCATAAAGTCGGATATGTCAAAAGCTTTCGATCGCGTTGAGTGGAATTATGTCCAGGCACTACTTACAACACTTGGTTTCCATCGGAAATGGGTTAACTGGATCATGTTTTGCATTTCGACGGTGACTTTCTCAGTGCTCATGAATAACTAACCTTATGGGATGATTGTGCGTCAACGCGGATTGAGACAAGGCGACCCTCTCTCGCCATTTCTCTTCGTGCTTTGCACTGAGGGCCTCACACACTTACTTAACAAGGTCGAAGATCAAAGGTTAATAGACAGAATCATAATTTTAGAAAGTGGCCCTTCCATTCATCACCTTTTGTTCGCAGATGATAGCCTCTTCGTAATCAAAGCAAACCTGGAAACCTGTCAAGCTTTTTAGAATATAATGGAGATTTACGGACAAGCAACAGGTCAAGTTATAAACTTGACCAAATCTTCCATCACTTTCGGGAGCAAAGTCGAGGAAGAGATAAAAACAGAGATCCAAAAGCTTCTAGGAATCAAAAATGAAGGCGGAGCAAGCAAATATCTAGGACTCCTAGAGTGTTTCAGTGGTCCGAAAGTGGACATGCTCGCTTTCATTTATGAAAAGCTAAAAGATAGACTCTCTAGTTGGTACTCGAAGAAGCTATCCTTAGGGGGAAAAGAAACATTGCTAAAGGCAGTCGCTTTGGCCATGCCAATGTATGTTATGCAATGTTTTAAACTCTTTAAAAGCACTTGTCACTCCCTCTCATCAGCTATGGCCGATTACTGGTGGAGCGTAGAAGAAGGAGTAAAGAAAATACATTGGCTAACCTGAAAAAAGTTGTGTCTGAGTAAGGATAACGACGAACTCGAATTCAGGGACATCGAAGCTTTCAACCAAGCTCTCCTTGGCAAACAAGCTTGGAGGCCGCTACATTTCCAAGATAATCTCTGCTCTTTATTCTGTAAAAGCATATATCATGAAGAAGCATCTTTTCTCGACGCAAATTTGGGATATAGACCTTCATTCGGTTGGCAAAGCATGTTGTGGGGAAGAGAATTGTTGATCCATAGAATCCATAAAAGGCTAAGAAACGGGAAAATATTAAAGTTATGGCAGGACCCTTGGATACACGATGGCCAATGGAGAACACCTCAACCAAGAATCAATCCACCAAACATAGAGATGAAGGTGTCTGACCTTATCCAACCAAACTCATCTCTATGGAACCAAAACACTCTCAACCATCTTTTTCTTCCCAGAGATGTTATGATCATTAACAGGATGAAACCTGTTCCTCACCAAGCTGATTTTTGGACATGGTTGCACACCAAAACATGAGACTATTTTGTGAAAAGCGGTTACTGGTTAGCAGATAAAATCAAAAACCAAGAGCTCATAAGCCAAGCTGAAGCTCAACCATCAATCAATCTTTTTCTTCAAAAGGTTTGGAAAATCAAAACATCTCCAAAGATCAAAAACGTTGTCTGGAAAGCATTATCAGGAGCTTTGCCGGCTGCAGAAAGATTGAACACAAGGGGAATGAAAGTGGATCCAAAATGTCATATATGTGATGTTGAAAATGAATCCATAAACCACATATCTTCTCTTGTACAATAACTAGGCAAGCATGGACTCTCTTAGGATTTCCATCCCCTAATGGAGGGTTCAATCCGAGGTCTTTATACTCAAAAATGGATTATGTTTTTCAAATGGCAGAAAACGTGGAAGTGTCAGAGAAAATACGCAGGAGTTATCCTTAGACCATGTGGCGTCTCTGGAAAAACAGGAACGCTCTCCGCATTGAAGGTAAACAATATCACCCCTTGGATTATGCTAAACTTATTGAAGAAGAAACAGAGCTTTGGCATACATCCCAACAAGTCAATCAAGATGTAGAAAAATTGACACAAACTCCTACTCTTCAAGAGGAAAAGAAATGGATTGTGCCTAAATCACCATGTAACAAATGCAATATAGGAGCAACCTGGAACAAAACATCAAGATTAGAAGGTGCAACATGGGTTTTAAGGAACTACCAAGGCAAAGTGCTACTACACAACCAAAGATCTTTTAATCATCTTAACTCCTTGTAGGAAGTCCAACTTCAGGCGATGCTTTGGTCCATTGATAGTATGAAAGCGCCACAGTTAGCTCATCTTTCTTTTGCTATGGAAAACTCTTGATTGGTACAGGCATTGGCTAAGCCAAGGAAATGAGCGGCTTTCACTTCTGAGGTATCTTTGATCAAACATGCTCTCCAAAACCTCAGCTTCTGGTAGGTAAAAATAGAGCTAAAACACAGGAACATAGGGGCACACCTTATAGCTCTCATTGTCTCCAGAGACAATCGCATTCAATCATATGTTTCAGCTGGTTATCCTTAATGGCTTTAACATATTTTTGAAAGTGAAAGCATTCAGTCCTTTGTTTCTTAAGCTCTAACCTCTGTTTCGATGATATCTCTTATTGGATTTTATTCTTTTGAACAATTTTTTGGGCCAGGGCTAGAGAATTGTATGAGCTATTTAATTACAATATTTATCAGATGAAAAAAGGCAAGAAAAAAATGCAAGTGAATGCAATGACGTAAAACGCATATAAACACGTAAAAGAAGTATTATTCAAATTAGACGAAAACTTTTTATGGCAAGATGGATATAAGATTGGATTTGGAGACCAATATTTGTTATAAAGGCACATTATAATTAAATTCATTATTGAGTCCGTGACAATAATGGAAACATAAAAATTGATACGATCAAGCTCACAACAACCTAAAAAAAGAAAGTCTTTTCGGTGTTCGAGGTAGGATCGTGCGACGTGACTAGCTAGGCGAGAATGTGTTACGTGGGTCGAAGATCGAAGAACCTCGTTAATAAAATGTAGCTCGACGTGTTTAAATGATGTTCTCTCTTTTCTTTTATTTTATTAAGTCAAAGTATGTTGGTAAGTTTACAAGGAAATATGAGGTATTCTTCTCTCTAGAATTGTTTCTCTCTCTAAGAATGCATGCCTCTCACACCAAATGAAGGTCTTCTATTTATAGAGCAATGTCTCTTCCATATCCTTCCTTGTTGACGTCGCTTTCAAGTTACGAGGTCAACCCTCGGCATGGCTCGGATTGGCAGGATTCACGCTGCGCGCCAGTCTGCCCATTCATATTGTCGGTTGTCAGATAACTCATACTTTTATCGAGGCTCTCGGCGGGTCTTCAGGCTTTTATCGATGTGTGTCAGGCGGTGACCTCATTTTTCCGTGCTTTTGTGTTCTGCGGCGCCTCCCATACCTCACTGAATGTGGGGATGTACGATGACATCATCCTTATCGGGGTGGGCCTCGTTCTTCTTGGGTTGCTGTGTCGAGTCGACGCATCGGGCCTGGTAACTCGACCTGGGCCTCGAGCCTAAGGTCTTCCAGACTGGGCCTAGCAATTGGGGGGGGGTGCCAAGCCTACCTCTAACATTCTCGCGTGCATTGTTGTTGTTTATGGAAACAATAGTGCATGCGAGGGGGATGTATTAGACTGAGTATTTGTTGGGATTTGATTTTTAATGAGTTTTTAGAAGATTTTGATGAATTAG
The DNA here is from genome assembly GCA_900406275.1 of Anastatica hierochuntica. Classification (NCBI taxonomy): domain Eukaryota; kingdom Viridiplantae; phylum Streptophyta; class Magnoliopsida; order Brassicales; family Brassicaceae; genus Anastatica; species Anastatica hierochuntica. Next base: position 53,486 of record OVAN01000508.1, read on the forward strand.
GAAAGTAGTTGTGATTTTTTTTATAGAAATTCTATGCTATTCCACTGAAAACCATGTTATTTGAATCTTTTTATTTTTAACAAGGAAATTCCACTAAAATACCTTAAATCACTTAAAATCCATTAGTTAAAATATTTTCAATAACAGTGGATATAAAGATACATTTTAAAATTACCATTTCAATAACAGTGAATTGTATAAGACTTTTTAAAAATTTTATTTTAATAACATGAGATTTCAGATTTTAATATAAATCACTTCAAATATTTGTTTGAATACATCCCCTTCGAGTCTTGGTGGTGACATGCGTACGAATCGTGTCATTTTACACGAAGGGTAGCAACTAACTCTTAGCTAGGAGTTGTGGAAACAACAATGCATGCGAGAATTAGTTCATTAACCTTGAGGGAGCACAACATAGATCTTTACATAAAAATAAGTCAGTGTCACTCCATTAATAGTGATTTTGTGACATTTATGTTTATGTTTCAATGATTGATTTGGTTATTTAATATTACTATGGTTGTGACTGATATGCATTGTTAGCATGAAAAAAGAGAGAAAAGCAATTTTCGCTAAATTACTCTATTTTTTATCAATTGGGTGAAAAAGAAAGAAGCTCTGTTCTTTTCAAAGCCGCAGCGATTGCGATCGGCGACTCAAAAATAAACTATGCCGACGACAAATACACCACTAACAAGATGTTGAAATTAAAGAGAAGACATGTTGTGTGAAATCGATCCATTCTAAATATGCCGCTACTATTTCTAGCGTCAAAAAATTACGTCGCAACGGCTCCAATTATCACACCCGTGTCAAGCTCTCTACGTACTTGGCGTTTAAGTTAACTTAATTTTATTATTATTTTTGGCCGCTTGTTTGTGTCGCAGTGGTAAACTCCCGAATATGGCTAGAGTAAAATGTTCCACCCATTAACGCTGAGACTTTTTTCTTATTACTTTACATAGATTGAGCCAAAGTTAAACAAATATAAATGATAAAGTATTTTTATTTATCTTTTTGCTTTCTCTTACTCTTACTCTAACTGTTTATTTTTGATTCCCTCTCATTTACTCGTTCTTACTCTGATCCTTTTTACTCTCAAGTTTATCAATCACACCCTGTGTCTTTCTAAATACTCCATCTATCTATGACTTTTGTTTTGAACTCTTCACCTACAACACAAAACAAACAATACTTACTTGATTTGAATATCCCACCAGTGAGTAGTGATGATTATTTTCGCAATAGAAGATTTTAGAATTTGAATCAGTTCACTTAAATGAAGAAAAAATTACAGAAGATGGAGAAACAACATGAAATAATAAGATATTGAATACTCCGCAAAAAATGTCATTTTGACATTTTTCACATATTAAGAAAAACTATTAAAATGTCTTATTTGCCTTTTGTTAATACTTTAAAAAATTATCTCTCCAATTAATACATTAAAACAATGAAGTTAAAACCAGAATTTCGCTTATAAATCTGCAGTCGAAAATATAAAACGACAATTTTTGTGAAACAAAATTAAAACCTGAAAATGAGACTTTTTAAGAAACGGAGAGAGTATTAATTATAGTTCAATCTAATGGAGTTTAACAAGACACATAATTAATATTCTGAAAACTATGGAATTTTATCACAATTAATTTTGTGTAGAAAGTGGTTTTCGAAGTATTATTTTAATAATTTTGATTCGAAGCTTAAATTGGTAAAATTTGTCAAAATTTATAATTAAATTATAAAACAAATTCATGTAACAAAGAAAAAATGTCAAAATAACAACTTTTTGTGAAACGAAAATAGTATGTATAGTAGGAGTATCAAAATGGTTAAACCAATCCAAACCAATCCATGTCCATATGACGTGGAAGCTAAATGGATTTTGGACTAACCTGATCCATTTAACAAATGGATTGAATCAATCCATAACCCATTTTAATTAATGGTTAATAGTTTTAATGGATTAATCCACGAACTCTTTAATTATCACCAAACTTTTTTGGACGATTCTCTTTCTTCGACACAGTTTTCAATTTCGAGTTGTTATTTCTTATTTGTTATTATTACGTTCTTAATGATGTCAAAATGTGATGTGATTAATAGACACATAACTTTTAATCACTGATCAAATACTGTTTTTTATTCCAGAAGAAGAAGAGGAAGCAAATGTCTGATTTTAGAAGAAGAAGAAAAAGAAAAAGAAAAAGAAAAAGAAAAAGAAGAACTTTCTCTCTCATTCTGTCACTCTGTCCCCTTGGTTTATGCTCGTTAAGAAGAGTAACATGAACAAGTAACCATTGAAAGTTTGAAACAAAACAAGTCTCATCTCATTATATGTCAAAAAGCTAAAGTAGTTGACTTCTTTCTCCTTTTATTAACAAACCAATTAGTATAAAACAAAGGAGAAACAGAGTTCATCTTGATTGATATCTTAGAAGCTGAAGGCCGAAGAGCATTCGTCAGAATAATAAGAACTGAGAGAAAAACAAGTAAAAACAAATATTTTAGTAATGGATGAACTTCATAGAGAGAAAAAAACCAATTGATTCTCTACAAATATTTTAGTCATTACCTAACATTTTTGATTTATCTTCATTACTACCAAAGACAATGTTGTGTTCTTCATTCGTCTTCTTTGTGTTCTCCCACCTTAGTTGGATCCGATCGGATAACAACCGTCTCGCCTTCATCTACACAACTCACAAAAGAAACTATCAATAACTATATGACAATCAAGTATGATAAAGAATAGTATTTACCTTCATCATCAACCGTGTAGCCAAATATCCAAGAACGAGTACAAAGCAAAGCTTAGACATTACTCGGAAGAAGTCGACTTCGGTATTTGTTTATCACGTGAGATTCAATACTGAAAGAAGATTTAGAAGCTACAGTGGTAATGGGAATGTTAAGCACATCCATTACCATGTATGTTAGCGCACCAAAACGATGTCTATTTTCTTTCCAGTAATGTAAAACATTCAAATCAGGATGGGTTCTCATCTCTAACTTTAGATCCTCTAGATACATATCTAAAGCTGACTTTCCTTCTTCTATAAGGTCTGGAGCATCATCTAAGTCGAACAAATCCTATATCATTTGAAAAAATGTAAAGATCTAAAAAAATTGGTGTCAAATCATTTAGGTTGTAAACTTACATCTTGCACGCCTAAGTTCCCTATTCTTTGTCCAAAAACACGAGAGGAGTGTCTTGTAGAGCTAACAACCAGAGTTGAAGGAAATTTTTTTTCTGTATTTTCCAAATAGAGTCTCAAGCTTATCCTTCAGGTGTTCAATTTTTTCTTGTAAAGTGAATAGATCAAACTCATCATAACAACGTTTTAAAAGTCTAAATTTCATCCTAGGATCCAATACAACTCCCATTGCAAGAATAACGCTATATTGCTCCCAATACATATCGAATTTCATCCTCATCTTCGAAATCATATCTTGAATAACACTATCCTCGTTATCCCTATTCACTTTCAACAAACATTGAATCTTACAAATGTGTCCAAAGTATAAGTTGGAAGTTGAATAACTTCTCCCTGACATTAACGTTGTGATACTATAAAAGGGCATTAAAATCTCATGGATAGCTTTAGCTCTCTTCCAATCTTGACTTGATGGACAATGCTTGTAGTTTTTGTCAACAACTTAAAATCTATTCAAAGCACGTTCATACTTCAAAGTTTTCTCAAGCATCAAATAAGTAGAATTCCATCTATTTTGAACGTCCAAAGACATAACTACTTCATAATCACTTTCTACACATTCTGAGAGCGTTATCTTTCTAGATGTCGAACCTTTGACATACTTGACAGTCTCTCTAATTTTCGTCATTGCATCGCTATTAACGAGTAAGCCATCTTGCACAATGAGGTTTAGAATGTGTGCACAACATCGCACATGGAAAATTCTCCTTTGCACAACAAATTATCATCCAAATTCAGCCGATCTTTAAATATGTCTTGCATATTGTTATTAGTTGTAGCATTATCCAAAGTTAAAGTGAATACTTTTTTCTCTATTCCCACTTCTTCAAGCACTCGTGGACTTTACTAGCTAAATGACGGCTCAGGTTTTCACCCAAGAAATCACTGCAAGCGTACAGTTAAGCACGTTGTAGTGGTTCGGGTATCGAATCCACAAGGACCAATGTGTACAAAGAATATTCAAATCAAATACGGGCTAAGGCGGAAAAGAAAGTTTGGTAAAAGGATGCAATAACGAAATNGTTTCATCAGGATTGCAGATTTGTTACAGGGGAAACATTTAAGAACCATCTTAGCTCAATTCACAAAATTATAATTAA
>OVAN01000509.1:0-57681 GCA_900406275.1 Anastatica hierochuntica
TGCTGGCCATCGACCCAGGCAGTCGATGGCTGCCTACCTAGGAAGTTTAGAAGGCTTTTGCTCCCTTTTTGCTTCTCCTTTGATCTCCATCTCTTCCATGTGCTCCTAGCCTAATGTCTCCATGATTTTCAAGCTTCAATCCATCCTTGAATCCACCATTTGAGCCTCCCAAACTCCATCCGAAATAGCACCTACAAATGNGAAATAGCACCTACAAATGCAAGAAAATGGATGCAAAATGCAATATGAACCTAATCTAGACTCTAGACTCTAAATGATGCATTCCAAAGCTAATATGCTTATTTACAATCTAATAATGAATGAAAATTAAGCTAAAACACACTAAAATATGCATGAAATTGTATGTACATCACATACTCGGTGGCTATGTATAGAGGACGTCCAGGGATTTAATCTAACCGTTTGAATCGTCGATTTAACGGTTAGTTTTAAAGTTATAGGCTTGTTTTGGAGCACTTGAGAATCTGTCAGATTTCCAGAAGTGGCATGTTGATGTGCTTTTCATGTTTGGTCGAGTTAACAGAGGATTTCCAAGCTGATCTTCTTTTTGTTCAATGTAGGGACTCATATGAATCCATAGGAACACCGGTTTCGTGTTCAGATGAGTGGAGAATCACTTGCCGAAAGTTGGTGCAGCGAATTTTTCCACTTCAAAAGGAAGGGGAAGAGGTCGAGTTCGAGGATTCCAGAGAGTTACAGACAGCCAGAAACTTTCCCGAGAACGTGTCTTCCTTCGGTAAGTAAAATTACCGTTTTGCCTATGTCCCTAGTTTCCTGTTTTGGAAAGTTTTCAAATATGACAGGTTTCCATATTTGGTAAGTTTCTTTTTTAGGAAGTTTCCTTTTTAGGAAGTTTCCTTTTATGGAAGGTTTTCCTTTTTGATAACTTTCTTTTTCGAGTATATTTCCTTTTTGGGTAGCTTTCTATTTATGGCAGGTTTCCATAGATAGTAAGTTTCCATTTGTGGTAGGATCCCGTCTAAGGACTAATTCGGGTTCCTATTTCAGGTTCCTTTCTAGAAGAAGGATCAACAAAGGAGAAGAAGGATGACGGAGGATCTTCATGGGGTAAAAACTCAGAGGGAGGATCGTCACTCAACAGTTCCCGAATCGTGTCTTCCATGTGACTAAGGTGAGGAGTTCTCGTCTCCGTTTCATTCGATGCTTGTTTAACTTCGTTAGACTAGGATTAGAGTATTGGCCGGTGTCGAGCTATAAGTCTCGGCGCGAATATGTACTATGTATTATGTATTGATATGACATAAGATCTTATACGCCTAAGTGCAATTGTTTGTTGGGTCGCTAAGTCGAGCCTAGGCTAGAACCTGAAGTGTGAGAACATAGGTTTGTCTAATGAAAGGACTAGGTTAAACCGACATTACTTGAGAATTACGTAAGAGATGTTGATTGCATGTAAACGAATGAGGTGATTATATGTCGTCGTGTGAGATTCAATTAATGAGCTCCAACCAGTCAACGGGTGAGATTCGCCGAGGGGAGGCACACCCGGACGCGACGTAGTGGTGCGCGGAGTAGTTGTTGCGAATAGCATGCGCGGGGGAGACCCTGACAAGGGAGAACCCGGGTGTTGGTGGTTTGACAGGTAACACTCGCGGGGAACCTGACGGAGGAGAATCGGGTGTTACAGTTGGGTGAGATTCGCCGAGTATGAGGCGCACCATGCGGGTGAGATTCGCCGATGTTGAGGCACACCTGGCGCATGCGACTCGCCGAGTTTGAGGGACACCTAATGGGTGAGATTCGCCGGATGAGGCACACCTAGTGGAAGGGTGAGGTTCGTCGAATGTCACACCCTGTAGTTTACAGCGTTGTGTCGTGTCGTTTATGAGTCGTTTATGTGTGGTGTTTGTTTTCACAATTCACACTTAGAGAAATTAGGTTTATTTTTGTTAGCGAGTTGCATCTCAACTAGGTTTACAAGTCTTACGCTGTTAGAACTAGGATACTCGCCAACAGCTCTCACAACCACGACTTATTACCTATTGTAACGCTCNTAACGCAGATTCGGAATAAGATCTTTATTGCTCTACTTTGATTTTCTATTCTCTTTACTTTTGATTTCGTCGTCTGTTATTTCGTACTTTGATCTGTCGTTGTTTAGTTTAGCAGAAATTCGGAACCTCAAGGAAAGTTAAAGGTTTTCTGCCTTTCCTTCGGTTACGAAAATCGATTGTGCGAATTTCGGTTCCCATAAACAAGATTATAGCTAAACTAAAACTATTTACTCTACTTGGTTTTGATTATCTTCGAGACTAGAATTTTCTGCATCTAAAACAGAGATACCATTGAAATTGGACGGCTGGAGAATAGCCTCATGGTTATCCCAAAAGTAGCTCCAAGTAAACGATAGGCTAAGGAAGTGCCGCAAGTCTGCTCCAGCAAGTACCTGGAATCGTGGATCATGTTGTGTCCTTGATTTTTGGCTCCAAAGAAAAACATTGTTTGATGATCGTTTACAAAACTGAACATAATGCGTATAATTTGTGACTTGTGAGTTTGCATAATGTTATAATGTTATGAATTTGTTAAAAGTAAATATTTTCATATATCTAAAGAAACTGAAAAATCCAGTGGCATTAAATTGGGTGCATGTTGTCGTCATTAGAAAACAAATAAAGTGACACACGAGGTCGGTGTAAATTTGTTTGTGTGTCGTGAAAATTGAAGTTACTGTCCTCATTTAGTATGTGACATTGACTGATGAGGGGACCCACCTCTCCCTTATTTATATATAAACAATAAACATCTTGCCACTTTCAGCAGTACATTCAAAAGTTTTCCTAAATTATTCTTTTTTTCAATTTTTATACATAACCTTATATTTCGAGGTCGTCTGATAATCTAAAAATATTAGAATTTATGTATGTATCTCATGTATATTAAAAAAAATTTTGGTTGTTCAGTTAAATACATCTTTTAAAAAATAAGTTCAAAGAATATGTATTCGTCGTAGACTTTTTTTCATGGAAAAGTCAGCCAGTTAATACCTAAAATATGATTATATGTTCAATTATACCTAAATTATATCATCGTACGAAAATCTATTTGAACTAAAATAAATTTTAAATTTCATTCCTGAACTTTAGTTTTTATGCATAATTAAAAAAGCAGACATTTTTTATTCTCGATCTCCACTGAAGCAACCATAGTCTGCTTTTTTATTAGTACAATCAAATTAGTTTAATTGAACGGAGAAGAAGATAAATCCCGAGTCAGTTTTTACTTTTTTGTTTCAAATCAAAACGAAGTCGTTTTAATGTGGGTCAAAACGATGTCGTTTCGTGTGGTGAAACAGATTCCGTTAACAGACTCTAACAGAGAAGTAAAGGAGTTAGGGTGAATTTGTAATTACGCACAAAAGCATAAGTTCAAGAATGAAATTTGAAATTTACTTTAGTTTGGGTATGTTTTCGCACGGTGATATAATTTAGATATGAATCGAACATATGGTCATATTTGAGGTATGAATTGACCGATTTTCCGCTTTTTCATATACAACATAAATTAGATAATTATTTTTAAAAAATTATTGTATATGATTTTTTTTCCAAATGTTATCATGAGAAAATACATATCTACTCTATTAACTTAGAGTCTTACTTTTTATCTACTTAAAAAAATTGTCATTGAAGTTTGGACATATTTTCAACTCATTAGAAATAATTATAACATTTGTTATTATTTAGTTAACAATACAATATAACTTCCACATCTAAGGAAATAGAATCTTCGACTTCTGTTAAACTCTACGAAATTTAAAACAATAAATCCCATGTTATATCCTTCGATTTCATGTACAATTAAATTACATTTGTAAAACTATGTTATTATTATTAATCAGTTTATACATTATGCGTGTATCAATATTTATATAGTTAACGTGTTAGCATGCATGTATTGATAAATATATAATAATGTTCAATACAAGACTATAGATTCAATCATATATTGGTTTTATAATAAATCATTCTTGGTATATCTATACAATAGTTTATATAAAAATTATTATTTTAGTACAAATGCACATGTATAAGTTAAGGTTATGCGGTTGGGGTCTCGTTGGGGTTCAAATCCCAAACTCCAGCTCTACGGAATCCATTCTAGTTTTTTAAAAGATTCGGTTAGGGTTTTTCAGATCGGGCCGGATATTATAAAATTATTAAAATCTGAATAGATCCAATATTTTTTCGGATTCGGGTTTTTTCGGGTTTTTTGGATTCAGGTCGAGTTTTTCTCAGTATTCTCCATTTATTTTTGGATTTTTTCGATATATCGGATATTGCAGGTTTTTTCAGGTTTTTTGGATTTAGGTTCGAGTTAGATTTTTTGATTTTCCAAGTGTTTTGTGATTCAGATTCGAGATTTTTGGATCAATAGAGGCAAGTACATGAATATAAGGATATAAGGGTAATTGTGTATATATGTGTGTGTGTGCAAAAGTTCAGAGTATCTATATACTACTTCAGGCTTCGGGTTCGATTCGGGTAAAACCCAAAATCTGAAATACTTGAGCGCGGAACCTGTTCGGATATTTCACATTTTTTCTAGTTCAGTTTCGAAGTAAACATGTGGTTGTTCAGAAAATAAGATGTAAAGAACTAATCTCGTTCATATAAACATTTTCAAAATACAGAATTTCAAAAAAAAGTTTCCACAAAATAATATTAATTCACGTAAACAAACAAATAATTTTTAGTGATAAACTTAAAACAATATAAAACAAAGAAAATTATTTTTATTAAACACATAATATTTTTAATTAATTGATCTAATTTTGTGATAAAAAAATTAATCTAATTATATCATATATAATATTTTTCAATAAAAATTTGAAAATAATAACATATATAAACTAATATACAAAATAATATACAACTAAATGTGTGTGTGTAATCAAAAATATTTACCTCTTGTGTGCGGGTTCAACTCCAGTTGTATATAATTGTAATTGTACAAAATATATCTAGATCAATATGAATATTAGCATCTAATATTTTCATCATCGCACTAACATGAGAAGAATTGTATCTTCCATTGTTAGCGGGTTTCGATGGGTCCGACCGGAGCTAGTTATCAACTCACGGCCAAAGCCAGGTTTGCTCTACTTACTTTTGCATGTTGAGATCCGTGACCATCTTTGGATTCTCCGGTTAACTAAATTCGCAATATGCAACCTGCTATTGATTCAAAATTTTCATTTTCCACGCGTATTTTTGTCTTGTAGTCAGGTCGGTCCTGAGTTAAAACGGATAAAACCCTAGTTTTAGATATCAACATTTTATCAATGATTTACGGCATCAAAATATAACTTTGTTAACGTAGACCAGTGGTGTAACACTCTTAAAGTTGTCTAAGTCCAAGTATTCGAGTGTCCCAAAGGGGCATTAACTTCTTCTTCTTTTTTTTTTTTTTATTTAAGCATTACATTTCAATGGGCCATGCCTAGCACTAGTATATACTCAAACATAAATTGAATAATTTGATATAAATCATAAAACTGATTTCTAAAAGTCTTTTTTTTTACAAACTCCACGAGTTCTTAAACCTAGTAATTCCAATTTGCATTGTCCTACAATGTAATCTTGTATCTCACTGCTCATTATTCTTATAATGGAAATTTACATTTCTATTAAAAATCCATTTTTGGCATTTGATGAATATCCTAAACTTTATGTTGAATTAAATTTTGAAAAAAGAACAATATATATTACATTTGTTGATGATGCCTCCGATTACTCTATTGTTTAAAAAGATGGTTCTAATTTATATTATTGTAAATCGTTTATAGTGATGGAAAAATTTATTGAAACATTCTCGGTTGAAAACCAAAATTTTGATTTTCTTTTTACAATGATTTAAATGACGGCTGGTAATTTTTTTATCGACCACTCATTAACCAAAAAGTCTTTCTATAGTTGGTAGCCCAACTAGGAGGAGAAGCATTTAAAAAATATAATCATGATAAATAATACGTGAGCTCCGAACCATACCATATGCTAATGTATTTGCCGTTTGCGGGATAGTAGATACTAAAAGTCCTAGAAAATATCTCCGTAGAATTTGGAATTTATGGGTGAACGTGTAGAGGACTGGCCAATCATCTGGATTCTGAAGAATATTAATAAGTTTTGCACAGTTTGTGTCGAAACTTTGGCAGTTTATTCTTTTGTCGTGTAGTTTTTACATTGTCAACGCTAAAACTTCCATCTCTAAATTCAACAGAGAGAGATTCCGTCAATGACATTTCACCCCAGATAAAAATACTTTGTTATCTCAATTTTTACAGATCCATTCAAATCGAGAAGTAGGATCAGATTGTTTGTAAGGTTCATCTAGGCGACATGTTAAACCATTTGGTTTTGTGGTCACTGCAGATAACCACAGGTAATCACAACTAATAATTATAGATATCAATTTAAATGAAAAATGTATGGCATTCAACAAAACATGTTCGAGACTCTCTAATTGTTCAAAAAAGAACATGTATGTGTATAAACATTTTTAAGTTAGTTATAGTGTTTTAAAAGTTTAGTACTTTTCATTTTTGTTAAACGGTGAAAGGAATCCTTATTTCTACGATAGATTTTGAAAAATTGCATGCTTTGATAACAATATTATAAAGTGTTCAAACATCATATCTCTTTACGCTCTCAGCACATGAAACTTGTGCATGTGCACGCAAAACATTGACGTGCTTAACCTATTGAGAATATGCAGTTTCTAGGTGATAGTACTAATTTATTAATGGTTTGATAACTCGCAAGGCAAATGTTGAGAGGACACAAGTTACTTAAATATTCGTTGATATTTACAAAAGCAGTGTTACGAAGTTCGAGCCTCTGGTAGTGCCTAGCTAAATGCAATATATGTCGTGTTCAATGATAAATAGTTCAGGAAACGTTAGTGTTTTAATACTCTTTTTTGCCGTCATTTTAAGACGTTTTAACACATATGCTTTTATACAAACGAGGATTAATTTATAGGTTAGTATATCATTTAGCCAAAAACATTTGTCGTTTTGTGACAAGATTTGTGGAGCAACTCGAAGATGTTAATCTAAGGGCATGTCCATTGAGAACTCTTAGATGAGTTCACACATATTCCAACAAAAAATAAATTAAAATATGCTTTTTTCAATGAACCCAGCTCGCCAAGTTTCATTGGGATGAATCGGTTCACTGACTATTCCGTGGGTCCCACGCCACGTGGCGGTCCACTATTGGTCCAAATTAATTTTTTTTTTTTTTGAAAAAACGAAAAAAAAATAAAAAAATTAATTTTTTTTTTTTTAGTGAACCCTCCATGGCTTCACTAATGGGCATGACCTAATGCCATATTGTTCGACTGATTGAGAGGCTATAACATTTTTCGAGGTTGAATTCTTGTCCTCAAAACTGGATTGTTGTTAAAGAATATAGTTTACGTTTCGGGAGTTTATTACCAAAAACTAGTTTTGGATCTAAAAGCTATAAGACCAAACCAAAAGACTACCTTTTCTGTTTTGATATGCCATAGCTGATCTCGAAAATCACCAAAACTAAGATTTTCTTTTGTAGGCCACACACCTTAACTTAGATTATTAACCCAATATATCAGTATATTATTGAACTATTTAGTTGGTTCGCATCGTATGTGGAGATTAAAATTTTATAAATTAATATAGTGTTAATAATTTGATAATATAACATTATGCTAAATTGAAAATCTTAATTTTTAGAATTTTTGTTGTATTATTTTAAATTTTTTATTTACATTTTGTTATATATGTTTTAAATTTGGATAACTCAATTAATATGACATATTCGACATATAGCGAAATATTTTGTTCTTTTGACATTCGACCGTGCTAGAAACTATGATATTAATAACACTAGTCATGATATTGATGTTATATAGATCTTCTTAATTTTTTTGGTTTTTGAAATAAAAAAATATGACCATATTATTATTTAAAAAATTGTCATTACAATTTATTATATACAAAAAAGAACGTTAAAATAGATAACATATTTCATTTAACATAAGTAATATATGATTTCTTATAAGTAAATAAAATCATTAAAAACTTTTTTTTATTGAAGTTTTGTTTTTGTCAATTTTTACTTTTTCAGTTTTTAATTAATTTTTCTCTTTTCTTAGATTTTCAATTTGTAATCAATTAAATGTTCATTAAGGATAATCATATAATCAACCACCTCAACTTTATCCAAAATCACTTCGCAAATAATATATAAGATTAAGTTGATAAAGTATTTTTCTAACATTTAAATCCATATAAAGTAGGACATAATTCAATATAAATCACTTAGTCCGCATACTAATCAACTACCCATAATAAAATAGGTTTGGTGTCCTGAATTTATCCACATGTGACAAATAAGAGATTGTATGTTTTTTTTTCTTTTTGCAAATAAGAAATTATGATATTTATTTATACTTGTTTAAAATCCAAAAAATAACTTAAAGTCCAAATTCAGTTAAGAGAAACAAAAAGGTGAGACGGACCTCATTCCATGGAATTGTATGGAAATGTAAAATTGAACTATTAAGAACATCCTCAGCGCCTTTTTAATAGCGACGATAGTGTCTTGGACCATTGAATCATCGTTTTGAGTTTTTTCCAGTTTAGCCTACAATTTTGAATTTTGTCCACAAAAATCGGTGTCCGAAAATTCCGCGAACGTTTCCAACCACTTTTTACAATCTCCGCAAAACCTTCCTTGTCGATCCATCGTTTATCAAACCGAAAATTCTTGTAATATTTTTCCTCTTTGTAATTAGATTATAATAATATCGAACGATGATCGGACCCTATTCTCGCCAAATATTCTATTTTAGAATGACCAAACACATTATACCACTCTTCATTTCCTATTGTCCTATCCGATTTACATCGAACATTCTGTTTATTACTTGTTCCTTTCCACGATAATTGATCCCCAGCACAGGGAAACTCTGTCATTCCACAATGACTTAACATCTGATTAAAAAGAACAAAAGAAGTCGCATACCTCATCTTTCCCCATTTCTTCTCGTGATTCCCGGTTAATTCATTTAGATCTCCTATTATCAACCAAGGTGTAGATCTTTGCGACCCTATTTCCATGAGTTTATCCCATATTTTGTACCGATTTGCGGATACCGGTTCTCCATATACAAAAGAAATAGACACTTTAAACCCATAAACTGAAGCGTTAACATCTATAATGCGATTACTAGAAGATAAAATTTTTAGTTTTATTTCATTATTGTAAAACACAACCAAGCCACCACTTGATCCTAGATGATCTACCGTGAACAAATTATTAAAACCAAAACTTAATTGAACTTTTTTAAATGAAAAGAACATTGTTTAGTTTCCGATAAAAATGCAATATCTGGTCTAAACTTATTCCATAAATCTCTTAATGCATCCAATGTCAAGTCACTCCCCAAGCCTTGATAATTCCAACTTAAGATCTTCACGGGTGTGCCGATGATTTCAGGTGATCCACCATTCCTTGATTCGTAATCCCGGTTGACACTGTAGCCTTAGTGCCTCCCTTAGTCGCCATGACTTTCTTTTTCGAGCCTACAAAGTTAGGTAATTTCAAGTGAGAAACCTGATTATTTTTAACACTTTTCCCTTCTTTTACCATACGCTTCTTAGGCGAAACTAAAAGCATCATATTCATCTTACGAATATTCAAACCTTTTAAATTACCCGGGCTTTTACTACCTCTAACCAGATCAAGTTTCCTATGATTCAAACTCAAGTCCTGAATATCTACCGCAATTTCCTCAACAACCAGAGAAGAATTAGAGTTTGGTAAGTTAATACCTTCAGCAGATACGATCAATGTGTCCGCCACGCTGGAAGTGTTGGCCGCTTGGACTACACCAGAAGATGGAGCCGAGTCCAATGTGTAGGATTCAACTCCTCTCCCTGCAGAGGTTCATTTATGACCATCTCCGATTCAAAAGCAACTAAATATGCATCCCTGCCATCATCATCCTGAGCATCATCAACCAAAAGCTCACCATCTTCTACCATTAAATCATCATTGTCAACCAAACTGTTTGACAGTAGAGTGTCGTCATTGTTGTTCTCTGAACCATCAGTTATTGCAGCAGCTTTTCCCTTATCAATCCCACTTGGAACCTCCTCGTTAAAATCCACAGTAACTACCTTATGTCCCTGTTGATCCGCATCCAGGGAATAGAGTGGCTTAGGCCATGTAGAGCGTCTGTGATTCGGAACTACTGAGCTCCCATTCTTGTAATGAGCCTCCGTAATTGTCTGCCTCGAGTTTCCGTGCTTAGAACCTTTTGGACGGTACACTCTGCCACCTCCAAGATCACCTCTTCTCTTCACTTTTTCTGCATAAGACTCCTTGTCAACACTCATAGATTCCATATAAAGATGAAGGAACTTTTCTAGAAAAAAAGAGTAGAAACTTATGGTTAAAAGAAGAGGATAGAACACTATATTCTTCCATGTCACGACTAAATAAAGGAGGGCACGAAACCGAATAGTGGGACTTTTTGATTCACAATGTTCTTGGGAGGAATCACCGGAAAAGATGAAAAATATAGCTATTTAATATTTCCAAGATTTATTTATACCTACTTCGCCTTGTGATTTTGCTCGAATTTTCGAGAACGTTGCCCCAATGATTACAGATAGAATGAACCAGTCTCTAACAAGAGATATAACGGAAAAAGAAGTAAGGTGAGCTTTGTTCGCTATGCATCTCGAGAAAGCCCCTGGACCTAATGGGATAACGACCTTATTTTTTTCAAAAATATTTGGGTATCTTGAAAGATGATTTGGTGACTTTGGTTAGAGATCTTTTCCACTTAGGGAAGTTTGACCCAAGATTGAATGAGACCAATATTTGTCTAATCCGTAAAACGGATCAACCTAAAAAGATGACGGAGCTTAGACCAATAAGTCTATGTATTGTGGGGTATAAAATCATCTCCAAGATATTGTATCTAAGGTTGAAGAAGTATCTTCCATCTGTCATTTCGGAAACACAATCGGTCTTCGTCTCTGGAAGATTAATTATGGATAATATTTTGATTGCGCAGGAGATGTTTCATGGTTTACGTACAAATCAAAAATGTCGTTACGATTTTATGGCCATTAAGATTGATCTGAGTAAAGCTTATGATCGAGTAGAGTGGTCTTTTTTGAAAGCAGTTATGCAGAAATTGGATTTCGGAAAAAAATGGATCTCCCAGTTAATTTGGCGTGTACAATCGGTTTCATATAAAGTTCTTTTCAATGGTCAACCAAAAGGGAACATTGTCCCCCAGAGAGGGTTACGACAGGGTGTTTTAACATTTACTACTTAAATCCAGTTGTTAATTTCTCTTTCATTTTTTATCTTTTTTAGTATAAGAAAACTTTTTTTTTGATAAATAGTATAAGAAAATTTACTATAACAATAGAGTAGTATTACTATTTAATAGTAATATTATTCATATAACCTATGATGATTCTATGAAATAATTGTTTTATTATATGCTTTATATGTTATGGTAAACCGATTTTAAATGTTTAGTTTATAATATAGTTTTAAAACTTATGTTATCAATGGTGTATTCATATTTTATTTCTAATATACAGTTGGTATTTGCAATTTTATTTTTTAATATATAATTTTACTATAGTAGAAAATTAGTATACCTATTTAAAAAGTAATACTATTTCTATTTTTTGTTTTACATCAAATACTTGTTTGTTTTTCCAATTATCATATGGCTTTTGGGATTTTTGAAATTTGTTAAATTTTCACATGTGGGTACTTGGAAAATGTTATTTTCCATGTCATTTTTGTGCATATCATTGTTTGAAAAATGTTATATCGATAAAATATTATTACTATTTGTGAGAATAGTATGACTATAACAATAATATGTCATATCGTACTATTTAACGAATATTTATCTATTTTAAATTATGTTCATAAAATTTTAATATAACATTTTGTAACTAATACAAATACCAAATAATAAAAAGTGAAAGTTTAATAATAGTAAGAGATTAAAAATTAAAAAATAAAGAAAGACACTCATATCTCTATTAGAAGAGGCGTTGAGATGTTTAGTGTCAAAATAATCATTATCACTTAAATAATATAAAAATATGGTCATCTACTTAAACAGTATTTTTTGTATGGATATTCATCTAATTGACTCAAATAAATATCATTAGACTTTGAGCCACGCAACCACGTGAATTTTTTTAATTTTTATATATTATTGATCATGTTTAGATTTTTTTGAGTATCGAGTTTAGAATTTTCAGTTATTTCGGATTCGGGTTTCAGTTATATTGAATTTTGGGTTTGAGATTAGATTTGAGATTTTCGAATTTTCCGGTTTCTTCGGATACTCGTATGAGTTCAGTTCAGATAATAGCTGATACCAAAAACATCGTGAAACAAAACTCGTTGGAATATTTTCTAAAAGACATCATATGACTAACTTAAATTTTCATAGTTTATATAAATTATTTTTTAATTATTATAGATTTTTAAAAAATTTCCTCATTTTATGATTTTTTTTTGAACTTTTGTAACAAAATTTATTTAAAAAATAATAATATTGTAACATAATTATTTTTAGAAAATTCTGGATTTATTTGAAATTTGAAAATAAACTATATTTTAATTTGTATAAAAAATAATTATTTTGAATTATGTTGGCTCACAATTTTGATAATGATTATATAATAATATTTAAAATATTGTAATATGTTTATTGGAATATATAAAAAAATAATTAGAGTTAATTTAATATACTAAATATATTTATAAAGTTTTAAAATATATTCAATTAAAAAATTACATACAAAAAGTTTATGTATTGATGGAAATACAATATTTATAAAGTTTTAAAATATATTCAATTAAAAGTTTCTTTTAATAAAATAGATATAAAAATAATTTGTACAATGGTCCGGAGAAAAAATCTTTCATTTCACATGTGTCCAAGGGAGAAGACTTGAGGGCTATTTTGGTAAACCAACAAGGATCTGTCAATCAGTTCTACAGTATTTGATGGAAATTTATATTTTTCCATCTTTTTCAAACTTTTGGCTGCCTTTGTCCACACAAATCGACAGAAAAGTATTTCATTGAGAAAGGTGTAATCTTACAAAATCTTTTATCAACAATGAAACCAAATATGTGTTACTTTTTTTTTTTGCATAGAAAGAGTATTCAGGACAAAATTATATACACTATAAAACGACTTAACAGTATTTCAATATACTCCAATGATCCTTCTTCAGTTCAAGTTTGCTCAAGGTTTTAAAATCGAACGTTTACAAAATGATGGCTTCGAGCCTACAGAAAGTAACATTCTAAATATAAACTTTGCTATAGTTTTCTTATGACCAGAACAAGCATTAGCGATAAATTAAACCCATATATTGAATATCTGTTTCCATCTCTAAGACGACAGTATTTTTAAAATATGTATTGGTATAGCAGAAATGTGATAACACTAAAATCTGTTTCTTCTCGTCGGGTGGTTATCAAGAACACAAGAATGAGAAATTATTAAATTATTTTGGGAAAATATATAAGAAATCATAAAATAAACCTAAGCTGCATAAAATATTTTTATTAATTTATAATGTTTTCTTGAACAATCGTTTTAGTGATATCCCGAAAATGCAATTTAGTTCCTTCTACGCTAATTTCCAAACATCACACGAAAAACACCAAAGCCCGGTACGTGAGACAGAGACAAAGGAAACAATGGATTCAAATGTAAAGACATGATAACTATAGTCCACTTATCTCAACCAATATTTTAGAAAACAATAAGAGGAAAACAAAGACGAAAATAATTTTTTCCCGAACTATAATATTCCCAAAAATAATTAATAATATATACATCTATCATCACAAAGCAACCTTATATCTCCCAACCGCATATACAAAAAAAAAAAAAAAAAAAAAATTCATCCCCTCTAAGAAAGATCAAGAACCAAGAAAAGGTCCGTTTAAGAAGTAATTAATATCTATCGATCATCTAAAAATGGATATGATTCCCCAATTGATGGAAGGCTCTTCAGCTTACTCAGGTGGCACAAACCTCAGCATCATCACAAATAGCTCGTCCTCCGTCACGGGAGCCACCGCAGGTGAAGCAACGCAACCACCGTCTTCCTCCTCTTTACCATCACCGAACTCAAGCCGCTACGAGAACCAGAAGAGGAGAGACTGGAACACGTTCGGACAGTACTTGAGGAACCATAGACCACCGCTTTCGCTTTCCCGATGTAGCGGAGCTCACGTGCTCGAGTTCCTCCGTTACTTGGACCAATTCGGTAAGACAAAAGTCCACACGACCGTGTGTCACTTCTACGGCCATCCTAATCCTCCGGCACCGTGTCCTTGTCCTCTCCGACAAGCTTGGGGGAGTCTGGATGCTCTCATCGGTCGTCTTAGAGCTGCCTTTGAGGAAAACGGAGGCAAACCTGAGACTAATCCATTTGGAGCTCGTGCCGTTAGGCTTTATCTAAGGGAAGTTAGAGATATGCAGAGCAAAGCTAGAGGTGTTAGCTACGAGAAGAAGAAGCGAAAGCGTCCTCTTCCTCCCTCATCGTCCTCGGTGGCTTCTTCCTCCGCCGTAGCTAGCCACCAGCAATTTCAAATGCTACCGGGTACTAGTTCTACTACTCAATTAAAGTTTGAGAAGTAACTACAATCAAAAGAAAACGAATTAAATGAGTATCTTATGTAATATCAAATGTGAATTGGTCTCTTTCTTTTATATGTTCAATTCTATTTTAGGTTTCTGTGTCTTAGTTTTAGAATTTGGTGGAAGAAGAACTAAGTTTCTTTTGGTACTACTGTATGATGTATGAAGGTAGGGTTTCGATTTTATTTATCTAATAAAAGAGAACTTCACATAATTATATAGGCACATATATATATGTATATGAATATCTATTTAACATCATTTTATTTGTATGCTTCTTCATCGTCTTCAGCTTGATGTGGTCTAAAACAGGGAGGTCTTAGGTTTAATTTAGATGGATTTTATGGAGTAAGATCATGATGGTAGAATAGATTTATTGAATTTTCTTCTTTTGATGCAAAACAGTGGTCGTTGTCTAAAGGTGACAGTGAAACTAATAGTGGTCTTCTAGTAGTTGACAGTGATTGCCCTACCTCTGTCAATTTTCATCAACATTTTTTTTTAGAAATTAATTCCCCAAAAGATTTACTGAATTGGTACCTACTCAGAAACATTCACATGCATACGTGGCATGCTTCCATAAATATGCTGTCTTATTTTTGTTTCATCTCCAAACTCTTTTTCTTTTATTGTGTGCATGGTTAATGCTATATATATAGGTTTACCTGTGACCGATAGATTTTCTTATTCACACTTTAACTTTAGTCACAAGGTATAATGTAAAAGAATCCTCAAATTTTCCACTTCTATCTTTACATGCCTTTTACTTAAGAAGCACATTGTGTGTGTCTAAGCTGATACATAAATAACCCTAGATTTTTGTGGATACGTTGATTGCTAGTGTTAATTTCATTTATGTTTTATATAGATTTTCATGGTTACCATCAAGTTTGTCATTCCAATAGCCAAAGATAAGAATGACACTTACTTCTTCGTAGTAACTAATGTTCAAATTTGATATAAAACCCTTCTAAATGTCAAAAGAATGAAAAAAGAAGAAGAACGGAACTATGTATAATTTGTATGTGATATATGCATGCATGATCTTCCTTAATTATATCTCATATACCATATATTATAAGATTAATCTCTATTTAAATGACCTACTGTACATGTGTTTTTTTCTTTGATAAAATACGTGCAAATGTTGTTGCAAGAATATACACAATTGATCATTCAATTTATCATGGAGATGCTTCCCTTAACCGAAAGGTTGATCGTATATCTCGCTGTAATACTGAAACATGAACATGGAATCGCTATTATTGTAGATAATAGTGTTGTTCGTTTGACAGATGCAGTTTCCTACGGTTGTGGTTGCGTCTATGTCAATCTCGTTTGATTGTTGTTCATTTGGCAGACGCAACCGCAGCCGCACCCACAGTTGCAGTCGCAGGAAATTGTTTGTTTAAAAGACGCAAGAAGTTTATGCATCCGCAGGAAGTTGACGCAGACACAACCACAAAATTTTAGACGCAGACGCTGATAAAATCAGCGTTCGCCGTTTCGCAGCGTCCAGACGCAACATCTAGACGCAGCACCGCGTCAATCAAGCGAACAAACTTTTATGTAAAATATAGACGCAGACGCATACACAAGAAGCTACGTCTGCTAAACGAACAACACTAATATATATGACCTAATTACTCATTGGCGAACAATTTGTTAAAAGCGACGTAGTGTTTATGTTTTTAACTATGACATTCATTAAAAGTTACGAAAGGTTAAATTTAAAATAGTATATGGTTTTTTTGTTAGAAAAATAATATTTGTTTAATTTCATTTAAATTATCAATTCATATTATACATATTTCTTATAAGTAATTTTATGTTGGTCTGTGCTTTGCGCGGATATGATTAGATTTCATAAATTTTATCTAATCTTTTTTTACTTCATTAGTTGTCACTATGTAAAGTTCTTTTTTTTTTTTATCTCTATGCATATATAATTTAGAAAGAGAAATAGGGTTTTATGTTCAAAAGGAATGGTTGTGACAATATTTTTGTTTTTCAGTCAAAATGCACAAGTTAATACGCTCTGGTGTAAACTAAGCAACATTGTAATCGTCCGCCGTAGTTTTATGTCTAGCAAAAAAAAAACGTCTTGCATTCTTCTATGGTGACTTCTATGCTCTTTTCTTTTATTCTTAAATCGTTAAAATTAACGTATGTTAACATGATTCCCCGTAAATCATTTCAAAATTGCATGATTCTGATTTTAACCTTGCATCTACGTTGCTTTTGATCGATATACTCATTTTTTGCAAAAATTCCATATTCTAATATTTAAAGATGCAGTGATATGTGAGAAAACTTTAAGCAACATATATAAGGTAGGGCTGGACACTAATACCCGTTATTCATCTTCGATCCGCGACCCGTCTCGTACCCGAATCGAAAAAAGGTACTCGCGGCTTTCGGCTCAGGTAAAGAGTATCATATTTATATTATCCGCGGGTAAGAGTCGATATCAGGTATCATTTATTTTTAACTACTTGTCTTCGTACCCGACCCGTTAATATCCATTTTTAATTATTTGATATTATATAATTTTTTACCATAACAATTATGTATAATCATATATAAAATATTACTTTAGAAGAAAAAATAATATTTATTATATATAAGACTTAAATTATATTTTTAATATATGTAATATTTAAATATAACTTTGTAATTTAGACAATTTCTAGTTTTTTTGTTAGGATAATTTTGTACTTGGTTAAATATTTGAGAAAAAATGATATATAAATATTTAAATGTTAAAATATAAAACAAAATATAAATATTTGAATTTTAAAGGGTTTTCGTTCTTTTGGATACATTTTTTTCTGGGTAACAAGTCGGATCGTGTATTCATATTTTTAGAGGGTACCTATTTTTTTGGGTACACGTTTTTTGCGGGTCGAAAACGGATACTAATAATCTATTATCCGTAAGAGTCGGATCGGGTAGCGGGTACACCAAAAATCAAGGATACCCGACCCGTGTCCACCCCTAATATAAGGTCATAGAAAAACTATTTTAAAAAATAATGACAAATTTAAAAAAAAAAAGAAAAGAAAAGAGTCAATCTAGAAAATTTTCATTGTTTGATTTATGTTAGATTATTTTAAAAGATACTCACGAAATTTCTAGTAGAGCTACAATCGTAAAATATAAGAAAGAGATATGAAACAATCATGTGACGTCACATCATAGTGGACGATCGAAATTACGCCGTGTACATATTTAAAGATTTTTTATATTTATTTTTATAAAAAAACTGAAAAGCCCTCTCGCAATGTCATGACACCAACTTTCTCATTTAGGATTCCATTTCTCATTTAATATATATATATATATATATATATATATATATATATATATACTCTAAAGTGATTCCGTTTTTTTTAATAGATAGTTTATATATATATATAAAGAGATTATTTTAGATGCAGTTTTTTTGCTGTTATATAAAAAATATACTATAGGTTTTCTTATATTTCTAGTCATTTTCATAAATTAAATGAATATATATAATATTTAAATAAAAAATAAAATTTTTTACTTTTTTATGACATCATCCTTTCTTTTTCCAACAGATCGCGTCATACAACAATAGGTTTGGCGGATGAATTAATCTTTGGAAAAATTCTTTTTTGATAGAAATGTAAACATTCATTAATCAAAATGAAATTTTGGTCAATATAATTGTTCATTGTTGCTTGAGATTACGTAAGATCAAAAAACGAATAAAAAGCTACAAGAAATAAGAAACTGCTAATCAGTTTCTATGCTACACACAAATGATGAACAACTGTTATATCTTTAGCATGAATCCGGTTAAGACCGACTTATAGTGCGAACCCAACGATAACTTAATTCTTTTAATTAAGTACAAGATCCAAAAGCATACGAGTTACTAACGGGATGCCACCGAACCTATGACTAAGAAAACCGGCCGAGCAAAAGACAGAGACCAAAACCTACCACTACTAGTCAAGTGACAAAAGCAGCGGCACTAGGTCAGCATAGTACCTTAAACCATATATGTGATGATTTTGATATCCTCATTTTGTGTGAAGAAATGAAATACCGAACAAAATATAAAACTGAAACGAAAAAGATAGAGAGAAGCAAGTGGAACTAGGATTCGAATTTTGCACTTGCTTCTAGTGAGAGGAACTACGTGCCATTAGGATAGATGACAAAAAAAACAAATGAAAAAGATAATTATTTTGTGTTGTGTAGTGTTGCACCATTCATAAGAGGTAGCCAGAGTTCTGTCTCTCACTTGTCTTGTCTCTGAAAGTTGTTCCACGGAGAGCACTCAGACACGCTAACCCTATTACTTACTTTTATTGATTCTTGTCCATTTCTGAATTCCATTTTCTTGCCAAATTCATTTGAAAATATAAAACAATTTTGTGATTCTACATTTCAATTTGCCGAAAGTTTAGAAAGATACGGTTTCAGTATTCGTAAATAATCATGGATTGAAATGACTTGCAGAATTTATCTCTTATACGAAATTATGCCTTTTATATTGTTCAATATACTTTTCTTCTATGTGAAAATCCTAAAATATCCCTTACAAAAAATGTTTTGGTACAATTTTTTTTCAGAAATATAATACTACTAGAATTAATGAACTTTCATGTTTACATAAAAAGTTAATGAATTTTCAACTAAAAATTGTTAACAAGAAAAACTATGTCTTATGATATACAGACATAGTTTTTCTTGTTATGTTATGTTACTAGATGGAAAAAAAAACTGTCTTCTATTCTATATAATAGGTTAAATTCCAGTAAACATGCAGAGATATTACTAATATATTCCAATAAGCTAAACACGTATATGATGGTGCTGTTAAAAAAATTCAAACATTACCATATTAAGTTTTGATCTCATGCTTTTTATCACAAAAAGTTTTGATCTCATGCTTTCTAAGTATATAAAAAGCCAGACATTCTGCTCTTTTTGGTTAAGAAAAACCGATTGTGAATAAAGTACATATAAATATACATAAAGTGTGTATATAATTTCTTAATAAGTATATTGTGGGTCATATCGATGACCTTTTATCAAGGGTTCAAAAGTCTGAACACCTAATCATATTTGTTTTGGTCAGTATTTCCTTTAGACCCGACCGACAAATATTATCGAAAGTTTGGTAGTCTACATACAAGGTTTCTACTTTGAGCTATAACAATGTCTTGCACATATTTTCATGCATGACCCTGAAAATAATAATTTTGAGAGACTTAAGGCTATTAGTGATTACATTTTAGTTCTGTAAAGTCAGTATAATTGTCAAAAAAAATCATCACTAACAAAGTATAAACTTCTGGTTATCAAAAAGAATAAAAAAGTATAAACTTCATCCACAGTCATTTTATGAGAATTTTCACTACCTGTGATACCCAATTATGAGAAAGTGTACGCATATTTGACGTAGATCGGAAATACTGATCAATATAGATAATTTTATGAGACAGAAATAATCTGTCTACGAAAATAGTCCGTTTAAATAAATAGTCCGGCTATATATATAGTCTGATTGTCTATAATCTGATTAGACAATATCAGACTATATATCTGTTGGATATAATAGACTGACTATCTGTCTGTTGAAAATTGAATTTTGAATTTTGAATTTGAATTAGCTTGTTATTTTGTAGAGTCTATTTAAAAGACCCAATATTGAAAAATAAAAAAATAAGAAAACTTTTTTTCATTCTTCTCTTAGCATTTCAATTCTACAAAACAAAATGAACTTTAATCCATGTTGAATCTTCATATTTTTCAAGTGTTCTTTTTATTTTAATCTTTATATTCTCTAAAATTTTACAGGAAGTGAGTGTTAGTACTTGGCCTTTCGACTTAGTTATCGAAATCATGGCCTTTCCGTATATGGTGATAACAAAAGAAGGGACCTTTCAAGAATCAACACCCATTTATTATCACAATATTATATAAGTTCCATCATAAATTATTCAAATTTTGGATTGATAAGAATATTTCATTTTAAAAAAGAAATTTTGAAGCGACAATCGACATTGAGATGAGGGACCCGGATTTTCACATGATTCTCTTGTTTCATCATTACCCACCCAAGCCTAAATATAGTGAAACTCTTGTGAGACTCCACCACATGCCATACTCCAAATTTACATCTCTTGCTTCATCAAGTCTAAAACAGAATTTTAATGAAAAAATGAAAAATTACTAAAATGATTCAAAAAGATCTGTCTATGATTATATTGACACATATTTTATTTTTGTTACTAATATTTTTATAATCCTTTGTAACCGAAATACTAATTTTTATGCATACCACTTAAAAAATGACTTAATTTTAATCCTAGTAACAAAACTGCCATAAAAAATTATCGCGGTTAACTGACATATTTGTTTGAGAATGACAGATTTATTACATACGACAATTTTTTTACAGGCTTAATCCTACGATAGATTTATTTTCAAAAATATGCCTAACATTGTACCATATTTGTTTTGGATAATTTTTTCTAGAAAGTGATATTCATCATGGAGTCGTCTAACAGTTTTATGATTACTTGATGACAGACTTACTGAAATACGACATATTTATTTCTTTACGACAAACTTAACAGACAAACATTTTTTCAAAACAAAATATTCATAATTTTACTTGGCTAGAAATGTATTTCACGCGATGGCAGGCTTTATCGAAAGTCTGTTTTACAAAAACTTTTCAAACAAGTTACTGTAAGAAAATTATTTTCACAATAGTCTTTCTACCATTTGGTGACAAACTTAATTTGCTATGACATTATGATGACAGACTTTTAATTATCAAAGATGCAGCCAGTAACAACTATATTCTCGTTTTATTTTGTGGCAATTTTTCAAAACGGTTTTGTCTAATAGATATGTATTTTTCTTAAATAAATCGACAGAAATAATTGAAAAAATAAATATTTCTCTAAGAAAACGCCATCAGTTATTATTTCCCTAAAATAAATACTTTTTAAATATTTAATTTCTAAAGTTTAAAAAAAAATTGTTTTAAATCAAAATTAAATATCTATTTTCTTAAAAAAAAAACATCAATCAACTAAACAAAGGCGGACACGCAATCGAATCTCTGGATTATTTAATCCTCACAGATCCGGGAGGAGTAATCGAAAGGAATGAAAATTATAGCAGTTGAATATTTTAATGATTTGTTCGCATCTTCTGCGTCAGGAGACTTGACTTGAGCTCTTGAGAATGTTACACCGATTATTACCGAAAGTATGAACCAATCCTTGACTAAGGGAGTCACAGAGATGAAAGTGTAGTCATCATTGTTTGCTATGCATCCTGAAAAAGCTCCAGGACCTGACGGGATGACGATCCTCTTTTTCAACGTTATTGGGGGATTTTGAAGGACGATCTAGCTAAATTAATTCATGATTTCTTTCAGCCGAGTAGCTTTGATACACGATTGAATGAGACAAATATATGTTTAATTCCAAAAAAGGATCAACCGCAAAGGATGTCGGAGCTCCGTCCGATCAATTTATGTAATGTGGATTATAAAATTATCTCCAAAGTATTGTGCTTAAGGCTAAGAAAGTTTCTTCTGTTCGTCATATCAGAGATACAATCTGCCTTCGTGTTTGGATGACTGATTACAAATAACATATTAATTGCTCAGGAGATGTTCCACGGTTTGCGCACTAACCAGAAGTGCCGTCACAATTTCATGGCTATAAAAACGGATATGAACAAAGATTATAACCGTATTGAATGGTATTTTTTGGAAGCAGTTATACAAAAGATGAGGTTTAGACAACTATGGGTCTCCTGGTTAATGTGGTGTATTAGATCGGTGTCATATAAAGTTCTCTTAAATGGCAAACCGACGGTAGACATTATACCTAAGAGAGGGCTAAGACAAGGGGATCATTTATCACCATTTCCTTTTATCATTTGTACGGAAGTCCTTATTGTAAACATAAAGCAGAAGGAGTTGGATAATGCTTTAACGGGGATTAAAATTGCCCATAAGAGCCCAACGATTTCCCATTTGCTGTTTGCTGACGGCAACATCTTTTTCTGTAAGGCAGAAGCTCCGTAGTGTCAAACCATCTTGGAGGTCCTACAAGACTATGGGGTTGCTTCTGGACAAGTAATAAAATTTGACACGTCATCTGTTTTGTTTGGAAAGAATGTTCCTGAACAAATTAAAGACACACTCAAAGCCCAGTTAGGCATCACAAAGGAAGGGGGTGTGGAAAATTACCTGGAAATCTCGGAAAGCCTGGGAGGCCCCAAGAGTCAAATTTTTAATTATGTTCGAGAACGTCTAGGAGATCGAGTAAACAGATGGTCATCCATGTTTCTTTCCAAAGGAGGTAAAGAGATTCTTATTAAATTGGTTGCTCTGGTATTATCCAATTTTGTCATGTCATGTTTTAAGCTTCCCCAAGGTTTAACTGCAAAGTTAACCAGTGCGATTTCTAAATTCTAGTGGAGTTTCAATGGATGTAACCGCGATCTCCATTGGTTTGCATGAAATAAATTATGTATTCCAAAAGAGGATAGAGGTTTAGGTTTTAAATCTCTGGAAGATTTTAATACAACCTTATTGGCCAAACAACTTTGGAGACTGATATAGTTTCCAAATTCCTTGGAGCCTCGGGTGTTGTGCGGTAGATATTTCAAGAACGTTCATCCATTGAACGCCAAAAAGCCAAATTCACCATCGTTTGGCTGTAAACGTATTTTTTCAACTCAAGCGCTGATTAAGAAAGAGGCTATGATAAGGATAGGCTTTGGAATAAACACATCAGTATGGAATGATCCATGGATCCCATACATAAACCCAAGATCTAGGAGAGGTCGAGGTATGACACTACACAAAATCAGAAAATTTTACGGTTAAATCGGGATATAAAGTTCTTAATTCTTTGGAGATAAACCGGATTAATAGTAATGACTGGGGACGAGGGCTGGAAGCTCTGAAGGCTTTTGCATGAAAAATAAACTGTCCTCTTAAGATACAAAACTTTATTTGGCAACTTACCACAATGAGCTTGGCGGTGGCATCATAAATCACAAAGAGGGCCTTACAATGTGATATAATGTGTCAGTGGTGTGAGATGCTCCAAAGACAATTAATCGTATCTTCTTAGAGTGTGACTCAATCATACAAATTTGGAATTCCTATAGGAATCTGGCTATACCCGGGGCTTTTCCAACACGCTCACTATACACAAATTTAGATTATATTTTCTGGCGTAAACCTATACGGGGTCAAGGTAGAGGTCATGACCTCTATCCATAGATGTTATGGTTCATTTGAAAGCAAGAAATAAAATTTTTTTCCAGGGTATACATTTAGGAGTTGATGAGATTCTGCGGGATGCCGAGACCAACTCGGTAGCCTTGGAAGAGGCGAAAGCCATCCTAACTCCGACTGATGATCAGGTAGTTACAGAGAGTATAAGACCTTTTGGGCTAACCTGTCGCGTAGATGGCTCTTGATAGCATTCTGATCCCACCTCCGGACTTGGTTGGGTTGTAAGGATAGGGAAAACAAAGTAATCTTATTAGGGGCAAGATGTGTCCAGAGAAGCTTGTCACCGCTGCATTCAGAGATGGAAGCTCTACTGTAGGCTATGCAAGAATGATAGAGTGCCAGACTTTCAAAACAGATTGTGTAGAGCTTTCTAGTATTCTCCAACACCCAGATGACTTGCCAGCTTTCTACACGATTATACAAGAATTCCACCTTCTTCGTGAGCAGTTGTCGGGGTTCTCGCTGACTACCATTTCGTGCACAACAAACATACAAGCGGATTGTCTGCCTCGAGGCTCCCTTATTATTTTTACTAATTATATTTTTGTAGAATTTGTTCTCTCGAACTGGGAAACCAGTAACGGTGTGATTTTTTGATTATTGTGTGGTCGGGAAAAAAGGCATCAATTATTCTTTCGCCATTGTTACGACATTCATGATAAATAAAAGTGCAACCTAAATTTTTAGGATAAGAAGTTAGTCAAGGTGGAATTGAACTTCTTGTTACCGAGATCAAGTATTGTTAAACTAATGAATGATTCACTCCTATTAATTAAAGTGGGAAATTTGTGCTAATTACAAGCGTTTATGCGCTAGACGATATGCGTTAAAGCCAAGAACAACTGATCTTCAAATTGAAATTCTTAGGAACAAACTTGATTCTCACGTTCTTAAAATGCAAAAAACAACACTCACCCAGCAAGATTCTACAGGAAGAACATGAATCTCAACAATGGTGAATGGAGTTTACAATTTCCAGAGTTCAAGAGAAGAAGAAAAGAGAATTTTACAAATGATTTTTCGAATACATTTTATTCTTCGTTTCTCTGCTTTTACTCTGTTTCAACGTAACAAACTTCAACAGCTTCTTCCTCTAATATTCTGTCACGTGCCTCTCCCTTCTAACCAACTCCAACGACCTCTCTAATCCATCGACACGTGTTTTAATCTCGATCAACTTCCGCTAACAGCTTATTACTCCATCTTCCAATCTCCTCTCGCCACCTGTCAACTCATTTTCTACAACAAATCTCCCTCATTTTGAAAACCTTTTCCTCAAGGTTAAGCATCAAATCTTGGCAACTTTTGTTGCAAGTCAAACAAAAACTCCCATGTGGCTTCCTCAACCGGTAATGTCTTCCATTTGACTAACACTTTAGTGACTGCTTTGCCTTGACGATTAACCATCTTCCTTTCTAAGATATGTTTTGGTTCCTTCACAAATACATCCACCAAAACTGATGGTAGTTGAATAGAACTTGTGATACTACCAACATGTTTCTTGAGCTGTGAAACATGAAAAATTGGATGAATTTTGGACTCCACAGGTAGTTCTAACTTGTAAGCAACTCTTCCCAGCTTATCAATCACCTTATATGGTCCATAATATTTAGGAGCCAACTTTTGATTTCCTCTTGTAACCACCGATTATTGTCTATATGGTTGGAGTTCTACATACACATAATCGGCCAACTCAAAGCTTCTTTCACTTCTATGCTTATCTGCATACTCTTTCATTCGATGTTGAGCCCTCGAGATATGAAACTTGAGTAGCAAGATAATTTCTTCTCTGCTCTGCATAAATCTATCCACCATTTCTACTCTGGATTCTCTTGGTAAATATGGTAAGTGTATGGGTGGAGGCTGTCCATAAACAGCCTCATAAGGTGTCATCTGGATAGCTGAATGATAAGAAGTATTATACTAGAACTCAGCTAAAGGCAACCACTTGGACCATAAGGAAGGTCGATCACTACACATGCACCTTAAGTAATTTTCTACACCTCTATTCACCACTTCTGTTTGACCATCTATTTGAGGATGATAAGCTGATGAATAGTTCAATGTGACACCTTGTGATTCTAGTAACTCCTTCCAGAATTCACTTAAGAAAACTGCATCCACCACTACAAAGATAACAGATTTACCAAATGATTGAAGAATTCCATCAATGAAATCCATTGCCAAATCTGACCAAATTGCATTTGGTATTGGTAGAGGCTCCAACAGACCAGGATAATCAGACTCATCGTATTTACTTTGTTGACATACATCACATCTTCTAATAAAACTTTGTATGTCTTTGGCCATACCCTTCCAAAAAAATAACCCCTTTACTTTCTGCATAGTTGCATCTCTACCAGAATGCCCTTCACTACCTGAATAATGCATCCATCTTAAGATCACATCCCTGAGAGAAACATCTGCAAGAACCGCTATCTTACTCTTTCTCCTTAAAACTTCATTGATCCATGAGTAATGTTTCTTTGTTTCCTTGTTCTGTTTTAACTCCTCAATAATAGTCTTAGTTTGTTGATCTGTTTCATAACCCTCTTTAATCTTCTGTAACAGATCACATTCTAAGACAGACATTGCCATGTGCAATATGTTATTTCCTTCCACTCTAGACAGAGCATCAGCCACCACATTTTCTTTTCCTTTTCTGCATTGGATCTCATAATCAAATTCTAAGAGTTTAGGTAACCACTGTTGTTGTATTGGAGTGTTTAACCTTTGCTCCAAAAGATATTTGAGACTTCTCTGATCCGTTTTGATAATGAAATGTCCCACTAAAAGATATTGTCTCCACTTTTGAACAACAAACACCACTGCTAAAAGCTCCTTTTCATAGATTGATAGATGCAGCTGCTTCCCTTTTAACTGCCTGCTAATATAAGCCAGAGGGTGATTATCTTGCATTAAAATAGCCCCTATACCATAACCACATGCATCAGTCTCCACCACAAAAGGTCTATCAAATCTTGGTAGTGCCAGAATGGGAGTTTCACATAAAACCTTCTTCAAGTTCTGGAATGCTGCTTCTGCTTCTTCAGACCATTTGAAAGAGTCTTTCTTAGTTAATTGATTTAGTGGTCCAGCAATAATACCAAAGCCTTTCACAAAACGCCTGTAATACCCAACTAAACCCAAAAACCCTCTCAATTGTTTCAAGTTAACCGGTATTGGCCATTCTCTGATAGCCTGAACTTTTTGTGGGTTTGTAGAAACTCCCTCAGCTTCTATGAAATGCTCCAAATACTCCACTTTTCTCGTAGCAAACTCACATTTGCTCTCCTTAGCATACAAATTGTTGTCCTGCATCACCTGAAAGACTTGTTGTAAATGTTGTATGTGTTTTTTCCTTGAAGTACTATATATCAGTATATCATCAAAGAAAATTAGAAAAATTTTCCTTAAGAACTCCTTAAACACGACATTCGTTAGGCCTTGGAAGGTAGCAGGAGCATTGGTTAATCCAAAAGGCATCACCAGATATTCATAGTGCCCACTGTGAGTTTTGAAAGCAGTCTTGTGTACATCTTGAGGTTCCATTCTCACTTGATGGTATCCTGCTCTTAAATCAATCTTAGAATAGACTTGAGATCCTCCTAACTCATCCATCAAATCTTCTATCAAAGGAATTAGGAAGCTATCTTTGACTGTTTGGTTATTTAAACCTCTGAAGTCCACACACAACCTCCATGATCCATCCTTCTTCTTCACTAAGACCACTGGAGAAGAGTAAGGACTACAACTGTCTTGGATAGTTCCTTTGTCCATGAGTTCTTTAATCTGTTTTTCAGTCTCATCCTTTTGATAAGTAGCATATCTATAAGGCCTTTGATTGATAGGATTAGCTCCCTCAACCAGTGTAATCTTGTGGTTGTGATTGTCTCTGAAAGGAGGTAAGCCATTAGGTTCTTGAAAAATGGGTGAAAAATCTTCAATCAATTTTTTTTATCTCTAGGTGTAGCTTCTCTTTTTGCTCTTCTTCTTCTTCTACTGAATTCAGGCTCAACTCATATGTCATTTCCTCTGCTTCTTGAACACACAGCATTGCTAGTTGCAATTCATTTGCAGAATACTTCTGTAATTTCTTGGCTTTAACTTCTCTCACAGATCCTGCAGATATTCCAGTTAATATGACCCTCTTGCCTCCATACTGAAATTCCATTTCAAGGTTTTTAAAGTCACTTAAAATAGGTCCAATTGTCTCCAACCATTGTATGCCTAATACCATATCACAGCCTCCCAAGGGAATAACCATAAAGTATGCTTGAAACCTTGTGCCTTGAAATTCCCACACAAACTTCTCCACTTTTCCTTGAATACTCAACCTTCTGCCATCAACAACTTTAACTCGAGCTTGTCCCAGTTCCTTCACTTGACACCCCAATTTTTTAGCCATTTCAGTATCCAAGAAGTTGTGAGTAGATCTGGAGTCTATTAACACAAATAGAATCTTCTTCCCATATAAACCTCTCACTTTCATAGTACTGTGATAAGTAATTCCTGATACAACATGAATAGATATTTGTGCTATATCTTCATGAACTTCGTCTGCTGTTTGAGAATCCATTGAGTGATATAATTCAGCATGATCTTCAGGCAACAATTCTCCCTCTTCTAATGACTCTTCCCAAAAGAGTTGTGCCTTTTTGTGTTTAAGGTGATGATCAGGAGTGTACTTCTCATCACAGAAGTAACATAATCCCTTGGCTCTTCTATCATTCATTTCTTCAGGTGACAAAAATTTCTTTTGTTTGTCTTGACCATTTGATCTGTGTGATAGAATTCCATCTCCTCTCATATCTCTTTCCTTTGGTAGATTCTTCCTTTGTGTACTATCTCCCATATTGACCTTGTTACCTCCCCAATTGTGTGAGAAGTTTTTCCTTGGGTGAGCTTTTTCATAAAGCCTTCCCAACATGAAACATTATCTCACCTTCCGAGGTCTAAACATCCTTATATGCATCTGTGTCTCATTCCTTAGGCCGGCTAAATATACACTCACTAGATATTCTTCAGATAATTGAACTCTAGTTCGTATAGCCTCAAATTTAGAATTGTATTCAACAATTCCTTTTGTTTCTTGCAACAACTTCAGTTCAGCCATAGGATCATTCATAATCTCATCAATTCTTTCCTTCAACATAACCTTGTAATGCCTCCATTCATATAGCATTCTGACATCAATATCAGATTGCACTATAGATTGATGCCATATCGCTGCATCTCCATCAAAGTCTATAGAAACAATTCATACTTTCATTGTTTCAGGAGTGTGATCTATGGTAAAGAACTGTTCTGCTTTGAACAACCATTCTTTGATCCTATCTCCATTGAATCTAGGGAAGTCAATCTTAGCTAAGTGAGTCATGCTTGCATATTAAGAATGATTACCTTGTAAATCTTCTCGATAACTTCCTTGATTGATATCCGGTGTCGCCGACACTTCCGGAGGAGAACGGCGTTGGTTATATTTAGTCGTGGAGGTTCCAAGAGCATTTCCGTTTGTATTTTGCGTTGCGATTAACCAGAGATGCCCTAACATGTCGGCAATGTTTTTGTTAACCTCCGATTGTTGATCTGACATTGTTGTAATCAGATTTTGAGTTTTCTCATCCATACGATTCAACCGAGATCTCAATGATTCTTCCACTTCTCTCATTTCCGTCTCTTTTATCAATGCTTGTAATCTAGTTTCCGCCATTTTCTCCGAGCTCCGAGGTTCGATTGGCTCTGATACCTTTGTTAAAGCAAAGAACAACTGATCTTCAAATTGAAATTCTTAAGAACAAACTTGATTCTCACGTTCTTAAAACGCAAAAATCAACACTCACCAAGCAAGATTCTACAGGAAGAACATGAATCTCAACAATGGTGAATGGAGTTTACAATTTCCAGAGTTCAAGAGAAGAAGAAGAGAGAATTTTACAAATGATTTTTCGAATACATTTTGTTCTTCGTTTCTCTGCTTTTACTTTGTTTCAACGTAACAAACTTCAACAGCTTCTTCCTCTAATATTCTGCCACGTGCCCCTCCCTTCTAACCAACTCCAACGACCTCTCTAATCCATCGACATTTGTTTTAATCTCGATCAACTTCCGCTAATAGCTTATTACTCCATCTTCCAATCTCCTCTCGCCATTTGTCAACTCATTTTCTACAACAATATGTTACAGAGACAAAAATATTGTAATTAATCAAACTAGTTAGGATTAGAGAAAACGATGTGTTACAGAGACAAACAAGAGTGTGATTTTATTCATTCATATAATTAAGAATATAATATTCAATAAAATTTTTGGTATCTCATGCTCTCTTTCTTAGAAATTTACATAAAAAAACAAACATAGACGTGATGATTTTGAACATTCTTATCTATATAATTTCCTCTATCAAAATGCCTAATCTATAATCAAAATTCTCACTTTATTTCTACTCTCATGTTCTAACATCCAAAAAAATTCCCGAAAAGCATTAAGTTTTGAGCAAATGTAACATATAAGTTTGGTAATTTTATCATCACTATGCGGAGTATTATTACGATTTGTATATTTCAAATCTCAAGATCCAACTCTGGTCTCTTCTTCATCTTCTCTGATCCACTTTTCCAGCTATGTCTATCTAATTTCTCCTCTTCCTTGTCTCTCTCTGAGCTATGACAACCATTATGTGGGCTCTGTGGAGAATATGACCTCAACAAACTTATTAAGCTCTGTGGTTCTTTATCTAACAAACCGTATTGATCTGAGGATGTCAAAGTCTCTATCGGATGCAGCGGGTGCTTAGGCATATGCATTTTATATTTCTGCAAATAGAGTTTCATTCACACACACACACACACTGTCAATTCGAATCATTATCACTGACACATCGAAGATAAAAGATGAAAAATTTTACTTGTAAATGACTCTTCACTTCATCATTGGTTGAACCATCAACTTTCATCAAATATCTAATCTGCTTTGGTGTAGCCACTGTCTCAGGACAACAACATAACACAATTTCAGTATGACCAATCAAAATACGCAAAGTTGGTTCTTCTTTTTGGTTAAAGGATTAACCTTGTGATCCTCCAAGCCTATGAAGAGCATCGAAAAATTTACGGTGAACATCCTGTGACCATCTCCTTCTCTGCTCTTTCTTCTGAATATGGTGAAGATTCTGCTCAAGTCTACTACAATTTGTCGTCATGTCTGATGTTGCAGAAACGAAAATATGGAGAAGTTCTTACGAATGATAAACTTGTTGTGTATAAGCATTACCTGCAAGAATCAAGAAGCTGTAATTTCCACTTCTTTGCCATGGACCTCAAGTGAAATGTGCAAGAGAAGAAAAAATTAGTAGAAATTCGAATGTCAATTTGGGATTTCAGGTTTGTTACTAGAACGAATTGTAGAGTGTATAGGAGTCAAACACCTCTTTAATTGCGAGAACTTCAGATTTCTTCAATCACTTTGCCAAGAACCCTAACTCTTAAAACGATATTTTGAATCTCCTATTTAGGTTCTTCGAGCTGGGAACAAGAAGGAGGAGTAGAGTTTCAGATTTCTTCTATCACTTCGTCGAGATAAAAAGAACGATAACCCTAAGTGCTACATCTCAGAATTCACAACATTGTTGTTAATTTGGTGTGAAGAATTGAGGGTTTTGCTAAGAACCTTAAGAACAAGAAGAAGAAGAATTGATAATTTTTTTATGTTTTTACGCGATTAAAGTTTAGTAATAGGTAAAAAATATTCATTTTTATTTTTAAATTGAAAATAAATTTTATACATATATATACCTCTTATTATATTCCAGTAATAGCATTCTTTTTTTTAGTCGGCAATCCGCGCCACAACGGGCCGACCCGGTAGCCCTAAGCCTAGTACAAGGATTTTTAACCTCACTATGGAGGAATCCAGATCACAACGGGCTGATCCGATAGCCCGTAACCCCGCATACAGGACATACGCGCACACATGCGTGATGTGGCAGTATTTTAGTATGTTTTTAGTATGATTTTCATTTGAGATCTATGGTTTTTAATATGTATTCGGATTGTTTTGGCGCGGTTTTGTGTTCTTTGCTGTTTTTACAGGATTCGAGCTTGAATGTGCGAAAAGGAAGCATTTTGGATGGATTTCAAGCCTCGAAGGAAGTGTTCGCGTAAAGCTGGAAAATACCCAGATTTTTGGACACAGATCGACCGATCCAGGGACATGGATGGATCGATCCCTGTCCCGATTTTCGGATCAATTTTACGAAGAACCAGACCAAACTTATTTCAGACCAGATTTCATAAAAAAAGACCTAGACTCGAGTTTCTCTTTTGATTATGCAGTTTTTTGAGTTTTAGAGAGAGTTTTGAGAGATTTTGTAATCTAAGGAGAAGAATCATCTTCCGTACTTCAAATCTGAGAAGAATTTTGATCCTTATTATTTGTTTATTGATTAATACGATCATGTCTCTCTCGAAATTGATTTGTGTTGATTCTCTGAACATGTGTGAGTAGTTTAATCGTTGGGTTTAGGGTTCTCACAGAGGGGATTCATGACTTGTTGATATAGAATTGCATGTTTAGAGATATTATCTAACGAATCTTCGTTTATAGTTCATCGTAATGCATGAAACTGAATTGATCACTTAGTTTCTGATCTTAGGTTGTTTAACTGCTGGAAGGTGAATGTTTAAAAGCCTGAAAGAATTATAGATGAGCAATTCTTCTTAAGCCAACGGAAGTTGATGTTTAAGTAAATTGTGAACCTATCAAATCTGTTAGTAATGCATGACTAGAAATTGAGGGCCAACGGAAGTTAGTCTCGAGGTTTCTAGTGCATAGGGCGTTGATACTACGGAAGTAGATCAGTTCTAGATTAGAATTTGAGTTCAATACGGTTCTTAACCTCTTCCCTAATTTGTAGTTTAAGTCAACAATGAAATGTTTCCCTGAGAATACCCGATGCCCAACACTTTTCTGAATCGTTTACAACCTTACGTTGCTGTCTGCTTTTCTTTGCTATCTTATTTTCGAAAATTGCATCATTCTTAAAGACATCTTTTTAGCCTTAGCCCGTTGTTTGATCTTAACTCTACTCTTTGTTCTCTGTGGATTCGATCCCAAACCACTACAACGTACATCTGTACGCTTGCAGTGTTATCTCGGGTGAAAACCTGAGCTATCAATCAGCGACCGGGGGTTCGAACCCACGACCCCCGGATTGGTGAGATGGGCACTTGGCCACTAGGCCACACGTCCCTCTCTTCCAGTAATAGCATTCATGTTACAAAGAGAATGGACTTGGGTATAAATGACTATTGTAATAAAATATATGTTATTCTAGTAACAAAATTTTTTGGGGATGTTACTTTAATCATTTAGGCATAATTTGATGTTATTTTGGATAATTTCTCAAAAAAAAGTTTAAAACAAAATTCTAAAAAAATAGGGAAAGTACCTCAACTAATTAAATTTGCCAAAAAGTATATAAGTTATTTTGTCTCTCCGTTTAACACACTTATTGGAGAGAACATATTCTGCTTAACTAGCAACTCCAAAAACTTGCTTCCCAACTTTTCTTGTTGTGATCCAAAAAAGTTTAAGAATTCTTTCGCCTCTCCGTTTAATATACGAATTTTTAACGTTTCAAAAATCATAGACTTAATACTTGACATTTAACAATTGTTAAAACATCTAACACAAACGTTAAAATTTTCCTCATGCGATCAGATTTTCTCAGATCCACTTCTCCTTCATGTGTTTGATGAAGAACTTGAATTCTCTTCATGCTCCTCTAGATCTAACTAATCATTATGATAGTTTGGGTGTGCCAGTTGTTGGTCTGTTTTGGTGTTATCTCTAGTCGGTATTGGACTCGTACGTTTTTGCTGGCTCCAAGCCTTAGGGCACCCCCATCAAAGGTTTATGATGGGGGTTCACACTAAAACCAAGAAAAAAACACTTCTCCACATGAACTCCATCTCTCACAAACTCACTCAAGCTCTCTCCCATGAACCTCTCCAATGAGGAGTTCGCCACGTGGCGACTCCTCATTGGCCAATTTTTTTTTTTTACGAAAAAAGAAAAAATTAATTTTTTTTGGGTGAACCCCATAGAGGTTCACCAATGGAGATGGTCTTATGGATCCTTTGTTCGTGGGTCAATTTTCGTTTTTAGATCTCGTCTTTGGTCACTTTGGTATTATGATTTTGTGGTTGATCCTGGTTAGGTAAAGTCCTAGAATTGAGATAGTTGGTTTTTTGTGGTGAAATCGACAGGATGGTGATGTTGTCCGATGTCACCTTTCTTTGCTTTTTTTTTTTTACTTAGAGTTTCTTTTCAAGGATTAGGAAGTTCTGATTCATCAAATTTCATGTCATTAGAAGTAGATTGTAAAAAGGTTTATCTTAATCATTCAGGGATGGTCTCTCTCAAATTGCTTGTGGTTCATTTGTCTTGGAAGTCATACAATGAGGTTTCAATTGACTAGTGCCTAGGAAAGATTACAAAAAACCCTTCAAATTTGGATATTTTGACCAAAAAAAACTAAAGAAAATCGCGTTTAAAAAAAAAACAATCTATAGTATATTTTTCGACATTTTAAAATCTATTATTTCATTTTAAGCAAAAAAGTCAACATACATTAACGTGTTAACTAATTTCACTAAACAAAAAAATTTTAAAAAACAAATTGCAAAATAAAACATATTCTTTCAACTTATTGCATTATTAACTAATCCTTCGGTTTATCGCAAATTAACCCGTAGACATTATTATTGTAAAATTTATAAAAATATGTGGTCTAATTTATAAAATATCATAAATTTGTATAATTAGATACTAAATAACACTTAGTGGAAAAAAAGATACTAAATAACACTTATGGTTGCTGAGCTATAATAGTTTTTCACTTTATTTCAATTATTTAACCATCAAATTAGGGCAACAAACCTAAACCGAAAAAGCCAAATCAAACCAAGTAGAAATTGATTTGTTTTGATTATGGTTTACCCAAAAAACAAAATAAGCCCAATAAATATATGCTTAGGAAAACGTATCGGGCTTCACTACTCGATTTGACAATTTTTAATCAAAAACCTAAACCAAAACCTTTATAAAAATGATAATCAAAATCTTCTTGGATCAAATCATAATCAAATTGAATCGGTTATTTCGGTTAGGTTCGTTTTGATCTTTTCGGTTAGGTTCGTCTTTTACTTACCTTACGTAATTCTAGATTAGAATGATTTGATGGTTAAATAAATTCGAATAAAATGAAAAAAATTATTATAGTTTATCAATCTTTAAGTGTTAATATCATAATTATAAATATTTAATACATTAGACCACATGGTTTTGTAAATTTAAAAAATAGTGATGTTTAGGCTTTAATTTGCGGAAACTGAAGTATCAAGTATTTTAATGCAACAAACTGATATATTACGTTTTATTTTGAATTTCTTTTTTTTTTGTAAATTTTGCTGTTGAGTGAAGTTCGTTAACACCGTTAACATCTAAATTTCTTTTTTGCTCAAAATGAAACATTAGATTTTCTTTATTTTTCTCGAAACGTCGAAAAATATATTTAACATTTTTTTAAAACGCGATTTTCTTTGGTTTTTTCTGTCGAAGTGTATAAATCTGAAGTTTTGTTTTTTCAATTTTTACCCTCGTGCTCCCATCTGAAAAATATAATTAGTACATCTATCAATCCACATAAGATCGACAATCATTGATATTTTCATTTTCTTGCCTCATGTTCTAGTTGCTTTGCCTTCTTGGAATTTTTAATCGTTAAAATCCAGTCTTCCATTTTGAAGCTTTTAAACTCTTTAATTTTTTTTTGCGGCTTTCTGTTAATGTTTTTACCGGATCTTGGACTTGAGAGTCTTTCATTTTCTCATTGACCGTCTCCAAAATGACAAAATTCTTCGCTAGCTTTGTATAGCATCATATGCCTTTGTTGTAAATATAAAAATTGAATATATATGAAAAACTTGTTTTCTTATTGAAGACCAAATAAAGTACAAAAAGTTCTTAAATAGATCAAATGACACCTACTTCTAAAAGTTAGCTAACAACTTAAAGTTACTTTCTATAACAGAGTAAACTTTATTAAAAGTAGCAAACAACTTGAATTGACTTTCCGAAGACTCAACAACGCGAACTAACTAGCTGAAGACTTGATCACTTTTTATTCTTCATTCCCTCCCTTGAACTGAAACATCTTCATTTTTCAGTTTAATCTCCCTTGAAACACCACTCTCATGTCTTTCAGATTTTAAACACTTCAAGCTTAACTGGCTTTGTCATAATGTCCGACAACTTCTCATTTGTTATACGATTTTATAGTATAACCACACCTTCAGTTATAAGCTCGCGGAGAAAGTGAACCTTACCTGAATGTGTTTAATTCTTCCATGGAACACTGGATTTTTGGATAACTTGATTGATGAATTGTTATCACACAAAAGAATTGTGCCATCACCTTGATCATATCCAATCTCTTCTAGTACATTTTTTAACGAAACCGTCTGACAAGCTCCACTAGCTGTAGCCATATACTATGTTTTTGTAGTTGAAAGTGTGACAATAAGTTGTTTCTTTGAGCTCCAAGACACTGCATCTCTACAATCATAAATGACCTGCATAATCATTATCCACATACCTCAATAATTTTGTTTTTCTCCTTCGATTGTATTGTACGCCTAGATTGACTGTGTGTTGAACATATCTCAAAATTCTCTTTACAACTTGCATATGCATCTCAGTTGGGTTCTCCATATAAATTCTTACCACATTCATTGAGTAAATCAAATCAGGCATTGTTGTTGTTAAATACCTTAGACTGCCAACTATTTGCTTGAATATAGTTAGATCAACGGCATATCCATCTCCTTCTTTTGTCAACTTGTTGCTATGAATCATTGAATTCTTCACAGAGTTATACTCCTTCATTCCAAACTTTTCCAATATCTCCGAGGCATATATTTTTTGAATAATGAAGATCCCATCGTTGTCTTGTATCACTTCTACTCTAAGGAAGTACTTCATTCTTCCTAAGTCAGTTATTGCAAACTCCTCCTTCATGGATTTTTTAAACCCTTCACACAAAGATTTTGAATTGATCGTGTATATTAGATCATCTACATACACGATGACTATCAATGAGCTCTTCCCTTACATTTTAACAAATAAAGTATGCTCACAATAACATTTTTTGTATCTTTCTGTCATGATTAGCCTTCAATCCTACTATACCATGTCCTTGGTGCTTTTTTAAAATATACAACGTCTTTTTGAACTTGTAAACCTTCTCACTTTCTCCTTAGATTCAAAGCCCTTAGGCTGCTCCAAATACACATCCTCCTTTAACTCTCCTTGTAAGAACACACTCTTGACATCAAGTTGGAACACCCTTCATCCTCTTTGAGCTGCCATACCAAGAATCAATCTCATAGTGTCCTATCTTGCCACATGTGCAAAGACTTCATAAAAATCAACGCCATAAATTGGATGAAATCCTTGAGCAATGAGTCTTGCTTTGAACTTATAAACCTCACTTCTTTTATTGAGCTTAGTCTTGAGCACCCATTTAACTTTTATCACCTTTGCATTCGTTGGTAGCTCAACAAGTTCCGAAGTGTTATTTTCTTCAGTGGATTCGATTTCTGCTTCCATGACCTTCCTCCATTTGTTGTGTTTGGTAGCCTATTCATATTTCACTGGAACCTCTTCAACAACAAACATTGCGATAAGTTCTTTTTCATAATCTTTTGTGATCATTACTCTCTCATCACATACACAGTCTCGCACCAAGTTGGTCTCAGTTTGTTCCTACCTGCTCTGCCTTCACTATGGTTTGAACTTTATGATTGTGCTGCAACTGACTCCGAAATGTTTTCAATCTCTCTTGATGCTTCAATGTTACCACTCACACCATTCATAATGTTTTCAATCTCTCTTGGTGCTTCAATGTTACCACTCACACCATTCATATGTTCTTATTATTCGTTCCCTTCTTCTTTGTTTTCTTCTTGATTTACTTTCTCTTCTTCTTTATCATTCCACTTGATGAATCTGTCTCCTTCAAAACTTTCTTCCCAGTCCCATTGGTTTCCTTCATCAAACTTCACATATGTACTTATTATGATCCTTTTTTGTCGGATCATAAAGTCTATGTGCCTTAGACTCTTTGCTCACACATAACACATTTGATGCTCTTTCATCTAGCTTGACTCGTGTCCATAAGGTATAAGAGCAAATGCCACACAACCAAAGACCCGAAGATTTTTCACAGACGATTTATGCTTAATTTATTTATCTGTCGGGGTTACTTCTCCTAGGACAGCTGTTGGACTTTTGTTGAGTATATGCACTGCATATTGTGCAGCTTCTAGCCAAAACATTAATGGTACCTTCATTCTAAAGAGCATGTACCTCATCATGTTCGTAATACTTCAGTTCTTTCTCTCTGCCACTCCATTCTGTTGAGGTATGTACGCATCTATCAGTTGCCGCTTGATGCCTTATTCTGTGTAGAACTCCTAAAAAGTCTTGATTTATATTTTCCTCCCCTATATTTTCTCATACAAACAAGCTGCTCACCATGTTATCTTTCAGTTGTTGTTTTGAACTCTTTAAAAACTCTAAAAGCCTCTGATTTTTCAGCCAGAATAAACTCCAGCACTTATGGCTATAGTCATCAATGAAATTAATCATATTCCTCTTTCCGCTTTCAGACATGGGTGATATCGATCCGCATATGTCGTTGTGAACAAGCTCTAGCCCTTTTCTTGTTCTCCACATGCTCTGCTTTGGTATGTTCTCTTTGACTTGTTTTCCCTTCATGCATACCTCATATACTTCTCCACCCATGTTGATCTTTGGAACTCCTTTGACTATCTACTTGTCAGCCAAAGTCAACATGCTATTTGGATTTAAGTGACCATTGTCTCTGCTTTTTCGTGCCAAATTTCACAAATGTCGTTGTCAACAATGACTCTCAGCCTCTTCTGCTGCAGCTGTCCAACACTTGAGAGATTGTTTGTCAGACCAAAAATATAGTTAACCGATGTAATGACTTGGACTGTGCCATTGATCTCAAGTCGCAAATTGCCTCTTTCCTCAACTTGCATTCGTCTATCATCACCAAGTTTGATTTGTTGTTTGACTTTTTACATCCAAATCTGTGAATCACTTGTCGGTTCCACACATGTGGTTGTTGCATTCTGAACCCAAGTACCACAACCCTTTATTCTGAATTAGCCATTTCTTCCAAATTTTTCTGAGACATTAGCATTATATCTTCTACGAATTATGCGTAGTTAGCTCCCCTCTCCCAACTCGGATACTCATTTTTGAAATGGCCCATCTTATGACACTTTAAGCATCCAATGTTTTATTTGTCGAAGATTGAGCTACCTCTTTCATAACCTCCTCGACCTGCTCTTAATGCAGCTCTACCTCGTCCTCTTCTTTGAGAGCAACCGCCAATACTTTGTCCTATCCTGTTTCAATTTTATCGCATGTTCTTCACCCCTAAGCTTACAAATATTTTGCTTATGTACTAAAAGAACTTTGTAACTCACCCACTAACATCTCATGGATGTCTTTTGATTCTCTAGTGGCACATACTATATATATGAATCTTTCAACCAAAGTTATCAAGACTTCCTCGACTATTTTGGCATCTGTTATGTCTTTTCTGAGGTTTCTCATGTCATTGGCTACAACTATGACTCTAGAGAAATAATATGTGATTGTATCACCTTCCTCCATCTCTAGTATTTGAAAGATCCTTTTCAACCTTTGCAAGTACGTGCTCTGAACTCGTTTGTTTCTTTGTTACTGGGATTTCAATGAATCCTGTATGTCTTTTGAGGTGTCTTTCTTTGCTATTGTCTTCATAGTGGTCTTATCGATGGAAGCAAAGAGATAGTTCTTCATTTTCAGGTCCTTGAGCTTTTGATCTGAAAGTGTTGTCCTCTGTGGCCCTGTCAATATCACGTTCCTTTATGTTTGTGGGACACCAACTTCGATAAGCTCCCACCATCCTCTGATTGTAGTAAGTTCTCCGTAAGCATTGCCCAATGGTCATAATTTCCCTCGAGTTTGGGTATACTAAACAATGATTCTTTATCACTCATTCTCAAACTTTCTTTTTCACAGGAATCTCATTCTCACACTTAAACTTGCAACAACTTGTTACAAGCTCTGATACCACTTTTAGAAAATAGAAATTGAATATATTAGAAGATACTTGTTTTCTAATTGATAATCGAATGTAGTATAATATTCTTAGAGGAAATAACAACTAATCCTAAAAGCTAGCTAACAACCTGAAATTACTTCCAATAACAGAGAAAACTTTATTAAAAATAGCAAATAAATTGAATTGACTTACTGAAGGCTCGACAATGTGAACTAACTAGCCGAAGACTTGATCACTTTTTATTCTTCACTAGAAGGTTTCCTGACAACAAAACCGAATCTCTCATACCTAAAATCAAAGCAAATGATCATTAATCCTTCTTTCATGATTCTATAACACAAAACACCATTAATACATATCCCATCAGCATCACCATCATC
The DNA here is from genome assembly GCA_900406275.1 of Anastatica hierochuntica. Lineage (NCBI taxonomy): Eukaryota > Viridiplantae > Streptophyta > Magnoliopsida > Brassicales > Brassicaceae > Anastatica > Anastatica hierochuntica. The sequence continues at coordinate 40,646 of OVAN01000509.1, forward strand.
ATTTACTATATAGTAAGGTTTGCAACGATGGATCTTTCTCCAAAAGAGATTTCCAGTAGTCTCTAAAGTGAGAACTTGATGCTCTACACATTTATTATACATTCCGCAAAAAACCAAAGTCATATACAAAACTTTGAACTGTTTTTCGTTGTCGATTAGAAATCACAATCACTGTATCATGATCTTTGGTAAGTTGATGACATACCAATCCGTGAGCATGGCGAGGAATTTGATAGCAATGTTTGTGGTAATTCGAATGATGACAAATGGTACAAGGGATAAATCTTCATGGGGATTTTTAGGTTGGGGCGAAGACAAGTAGACCATCTTTCCTAAATCTAAAGCGAAGAGAAACCTCGGTGGATCGGAAGGATTGATTCGGAACAATTGGTTGTAATTCGGAAGGCGAAGAATGGAAGACCATAGTTTCGACACGCAACGACACTTTCCCATAGACTTACGTGACAATTTCGAGAATATATTGATGACGATATCAATAGGGATCATAACAAAGTAATCTATATCTCCTCCTCCTCTGGAGTTTAAGCGTAGTTGATCCCGACGTGATTCGGTTAGGGTTTTTCTCGTTACTTGCTGGTTACGTTTCTTCGTAACGACAGACTAAACCCTAGAATTTTAGTTTTTCTCCTCTATTCGATAGGTTCTCATTTTTTAAAAGATAAATTATCTGTCGAATCTTCTTCTCTTCCTTTTATAACACTTTCACCGACGTAACTTATGTGATTTCTTAAGTAAAGGGTCCAATATGTAATTTAGGACTATAAATATTTTATACAACTTATATTATCACCATCATCATCAACTTTATTATACATAACATACATCATCATGATCATACATATATACACATCATAAGGTGTGTTTGGTAATGAAGGTTTAGCCAAGTGCAAGATTCAAATAATCTCCGATACCCTTAACTTGTCATCTACTTAAAGCAGATAACTATCTTCCCGTCGTTGGAGTGACTGCTACAGGTGAATTTTTTATGTCGATGCATGATGCATTCCAGCGGGTTTACAATTTCAGGCCGTTTCATGTTTTGTACTTCAACCCCGAAAGGAACACTGTCCTATGTGTTGAAATCAAAGGTTTAAGAGCTAACGACAAAGGGTCTAGTTACCATAATGTTGTTAAAGTCTTTGTAGACCATGTCGAGGATCTTACGTTTATTAATAATACCAAGACCATTTATGCTGCATCATTTATAAGCTTACCAGAACACAAGGTTATAGCCAAAGACCACATCAACATCTTATAAGCTTACCGCATCCTTTATCACTCTGTTGGGTTGCTCTTACTCTTCTTCTTTAATTTCTTTTTGATCAGAAAATTGATTATGGATTACTGGAAATCTATTTAAGAGCTTGTCAAAAACCCATTACCTTCAAATAGCGAACAAAAAATAAAAGAAGGAGAATGCCAAAGTGAATCCATTCAATCACACACACTAAAAATTTCCAAAGAAAATCTAGAGAGAACTTAGATCCTTTTTTACTTTGAATCTCTATTTTTTTAAACATTTGAAACACTCTTGTCTTCTAGTCCTCTGACCTTATTGTGCCAGATCTTCCTCACTTCTTTTCTACCTCCACGTCACACCACTCCTTTGTCTTCTAGTCCGATCCTTGGACTACCTTCGTAAGGGTCTGGCTAAGATCTCTATTTAATCCAAGTTGTATTCTCCCTGTAAACATCATGTTATCAACAAAATCGTTAAAAAAATCAGTGAGAGTGTGATCAACTTGTTGTCTTCATCAAACTTGTAATACAGTCTCTAAGTCATATTTTGGCTGGGAGTTAGTTATTCATTTTAATATTAACGACACTTCTTCTCTTCTTCTTTAATTTCTTTTGTTTTTATGGATTACTCGAAATATATTTAAGAGCTTGTGAAGATGTTTTGACCTAGTCAAAAAAAACCCATTGCCTTCAAAATAGTCGCGAACAAAAAAAGAAAAGAAGGAAAACTCTAACTAAACAAATTACAAAAGCTTCGCATGCTCTACATAGTCAAGAAAGGTATAAACTCTAGTCCTTTCAATACATTTATTTGCGCGAAATTCAACTTTTGCTCTTGCCACAACTTTCGCCTCGAAATTACAGAAGAAAATGAAGAAATGGTTGTCTTTCGCATACTTTGGGCAAAGCATATATTCCCCTACACTAGTAACTTTAATAGCGTACAATCGCCTTTCATTCCACCATTGAAACGAGCCAAAGGGCTTCTCATAAACATGCTTTGACCATTCATGTTTGTCGGCATCCTCTAAAACCCACAACACAAGATCATTGTAGCCTTCATTGTCAATTGCACCTAGTTTACCCTTGTAATTTATTTAGGTGGAAGATTTTCCCTTAACAAAATCAAATCTCTCATACCTAATATCGAAGCAAATGATCATTAACTCATTAATGATGATTGTCGTATAATACAAAACACCATTGATGCATATCCTATCATCACCTCCATCATCATCATGTAGTCTATAGTAAGGTATGAAACATAGGATCTTTCTCCAAAAGAGATTTCCAGTCCCTAAAGTTAGAAGTTGATGCATATAATCCCCGCGAAGCAACTTAGTTACACATAATACCTTAAATTGTTTTCCGATTGGATCATACCCCAAATAGCTTTTAGATTCGAACACTTCCATTGTAAGTTTAGGTGTGCTTACAGATTGTCCTATGATGGGATTAGAAACAATAGACACTACATAATTCTCTTCAACATGTTGATGACATACCAATCCGTGGACAGGGCGAGAGATCTGAGAGAAATGTTTGTCAAAAATCGTGTGATGACGAGTGGCTACAAGAGAAAAATATTGGTTTTTGTCATGGGGATTTTGAAGTTGAGGAGAAGTTAAGTAGACAATATTTCCTCCAAATGCTAAAGTGAAGAGGAACATTAGTGGATCCGTAGAATTGAACAACTGGTTGTAATTCGGATGACGAAGAATTGAAGACCAGAGTTTTAGTACGCAATGACACTTTCCCATAGACTTACATGATAATCTCAAGAAGATATTGATGACGATATCAAAAGGTATCATACCAAAGTAATCTATCTCTTCTGGTTGATCCCATCAGAATAGAGTTACTTGCTGCTTGCGTTTACTCATTGCAGCAAATTAAATCCTAGAGTATGTTTTTTCCACTGGGTTCGATGAGACAAAACAAATCTTGGAGATGAGTATTTATGTTTTCAAGAACACTTTGGGCTTTTCTCAAGACAAGTTGGGCTTCGATAGAATGTGCTTCGATGGAACACATTCAAGTAATGTTTTCGAATTAATGGTCCGAGTTTAACATAAACTAGATTTTTTGATCCGCGCCAAGGCGCGGAATTATAGTATACTAGGAGAGAATCCGCGCTATGTGCGGGTCTTCTTTTATATATTATTGTTATTGATGAGATTAGTGAGATATAATATAATATAAAAATTTTAGTCTATAAACTAATATTGTATTACATTTTTCTTTGTATTTTGAATTCTTGATTATATTAATTTTTCATTCATTAGTTCTCTACTAATTACTTCTTCTTTATTTTCTTCTTTCATCTTAATTTCAATTGTATAAGATTTAAAACTTTTTAATATATGGTTTTAGTTTTTTATTTTACACTTACTTTTTCTAAAGTTCTATCATTTTTCAATGCCTTACGTTCTTTTGTTTTGTTTCCTTTATTTTCTTCTTTATTTTTATCATCTTATTGTTTCTTTGCATATTGTTTCTTTGCTTTTTATTTTTCATAATATTTCCATATCATTCCTCAAATATTTTTTATGCCTTATACTTTTGTAATTTTAATTTTGTTGACATGTTTTAAAAATAAATTGTAGTATAACATCAAAGATTTTAAACTCTCTTGTTGATGAGTTATTTATTTTAAATTTAGTTTTTTTTATTGTCTTTATTCCCTCGGAAATTAAAATTGTTAATGAATAATCAATCTTCATATAAGTACAATATTATCTTATTTTACATTATTTAGTTCTATTTACAAAATAGTTTTTGTGAAGTTGTCATGTTAATCTATTATAATTTATGAAGAAGAAAAGTCAATAAAAAAGTTGAAAAATTATTCAAACACCAAATGAATGTAATAAATTTAATTTTAATATTTTCTTTTAAATAACTCTAATTAATTGTCATATGATGAGGTGTCACCCCATGGAGAGCTCCCTTCATCATTTATAATATAGATTTGTAAATTAATATAATCTTCTGAAAAACACATAACATACTGTCAAAATTTTATAGCCATGCCAGAAAAGAATGTAACAGAGTAGTTTGTAATATTATATGACAATGTCACCAACCGTAAAACGTTTATGCAAGTTCATTTTGTTTAATCCTAAAGGTAAATAAATCAACAACTCTTTGAAAAGAAAACGAATTTCTATAATTTATGCGAATAACCAGAACATATAAACAAGTAGCTGAACTCCAACGGGAAAAAAATGAATGAAACAACAATCCAATGCTACTCTCTAGTTTGTAACAAAAATCAACAAAAACTGTTACAAAATTACAAAAACCCCAATAACAAAAAAAGTATAGAATATATATATTATATTATATAGTATATGTTAAGCTTCATCAAGTGTATTTCAGGAAAAAGATGCAGAAACAGAGCATTACTGAAGCAGAGGAAAGAAACAAAACAGAGGAAAAGGGAAGCAAATCGGATGGGCCTCGAAGACAAAGACTGAAGCCCTTTTGTGCGGGTGGAGATGAAAGTCGAAACTATCCTCAGACAGATCATCTCTCTCTTTATAACGTTGTTCTTCATCTTTATGTTGGTTATTATCTTTTCGCTTGTTTTGGGATAGCTTTTGCTATTGGGCAAATTCTTTTGAATCTGATTATGAGGAGAGTTGTGTTCCAAAGATAGACAGTGAAGGTTTATCGTTTGGAAAGCTCAGGTTTTCATCTTTGTAATCGAATCTTTATAATATATCTAAAAATCTGTCTTTCTTCTTAAGGTTTTGTAAGGGTTTTACAAGCTCTTACATTTGTCATCAAAGTCCTCTCACTTCTTCTCCAAACCCTCTTTGATCTTCAAAAGCTAGCTCCTTTCTTACTAAAGTCACTTCCTTTACGAGAAAGCTGTTGTCTTTGAGTCATTTTACATCTTAAAACTCATCAACTTGGTGTGTTGTGACTAGCGTACACTCCATGGGCTCAACACTGGATTCTCAGAGCTCGGATAAGGCGTTTCGCGGTCCAATGGCGGAGATATCTTTTGATATCGAACAACTTCATCGTGGGCAAAAGAAACTGGAGAAAACATGTTCTGAGCTAGACCGCCTAATGTCTGAAATAGCAACAACTTTAGATCGAAGGATGTCTGAAGCTTCAGCAACCTTAGATCGACGCTTGTCAACAATGGATCAGCGGCTGGAAAGTAACATGGCTAAAATTACTTATATGCTGCAGTACCTTCAAAACTCCTTGTCCAGTGCGAAAGGTAAAGGACTCGACTTGGGGAAAACTTCAGCAGAACCATTTCCTTTCCCAACAACATGACTACCTCTGAGACAAGATGCTGGGTTGAGTACAACCAGAGATATTCAGAATCTGCTTGAGACAAGAGAACAAAGGTTAAGAAAAATCGAGATGCCAATATTTGATGGGTCACGTCCATATGGTTGGGTTTCAAGAGCAGAGTGTTTCTTCAGAGCATGACAATTCTCATATCAGGAAAGATTAAGGCTGGTAGCGACTTACTTGGAAAGTCCAACCATGAACTGGTTTAATGGCAAAGAGGACAACAATCCCTTCACTAGTTATGAGCAGTTCCTCTCCAGAATTCTCAAGCGTTCTACGAAAACAATATAAGAAGAACTTGGCAAAAACTTATGTGGTCACGGGAATCTCTGAAGAACACAAGATTGATGTCTTCTTTAATGGTCTCAAACCTGAACTACAGGAATTAATCAAGCTACGAGGTTCTGTTGGCTTGGCGGCTCACAAAGAGGCGATAATGAAGATGAACACTAGCCGCCTAAGTATAATGTTGAGTGATGATAATAACTGGTCCAAGCACAATGGACGTTATACAAACTCTTCTACATGTTATTCGTATGCAGGAGGTTCTCAAAAGTTGTTAAGTAACACTCCACACCATCAGGAGAACAAAAAAGTTGTAGCTTACTCTCAACGTGTTGGAGGGAGCCGGCAAACTACTAACAAAACACAATACCGTTTACCGGATGTTGAACTCCTTGATAAGAAGAGAAGATGCCTCTGTTTTAGATGCTATGAAAAGCGGTCATCGCAGCACAATTGCCAAAACAAATATCTACAAGTGTTGACAGTGAATAATGGTATATGAGACATTACTACCTGATGAAAAAGAGGTAGAGCCTGCGCTAATGGAGATATCTCTCATAGCCTTTTTAGGCGTTGATAACTTACACACTACGAAAGTCCAAGGCAAAATGGGTAAAGCCGCGATCATTGTTATGCTCGATAGTGGGGATACTCATAACTTTATATCTCCTCGGACAATCGCAGCGACAAAACTGAGAGTGGTAAGAGACAAGAGCTTCCCAATCAGCCTCGAAAAAGAGCTTCCCAATCAGCCTCGGAACAGGGATGATGGTCACAAGTATGGGGACTTGTCCACATGTCACATTCTCTGCCCAAGGACTTGAGTCACTACTGATTTTATTGAGTTGGAGTTGGGTGGAGCGGATGTTATTTTGGGAATTAAATGGCTTCGCACATTAGGTAAATGCAAAATGGATTGGTCATCCCTTGAGCTCACATTCTACCACAACGGAAAGAGAGTGTCCTTAAAAGGTGATACGGATCTTCAAATGCCTAAATGGTCATTCAAAAGGCTTGCGGCTGAGAACGTTTTTCATGCTCCCAGACTTTCTTTGGAGCTTCTCATGCCTGCAGCCACTGCTCTCTCTGTACCAGACACACCGGTAGTTGTCCAGGCAGTTTTGAACCGATTTTCAACAATCTTTGAGAAGCCAAACTCACTGCCTCCACATCGAGAAATCGAACATTCAATTAACTTACAACCTCGGGTCACGACAATCTCAGTCAGACCGTATAGATACCCACAGATAACGATGAAAATCATTGAAAAGATGGTCAAAGAGATGCGACAATTGGGCAACATACGACCAAGTAAGAGCCCTTTCTAGAGCCCGGTGCTTTTGGTTAAAAAGAAAGACCAATCTTGGAGGTTTTGTGTCGACTATAGAGCTCTCAACCGTGCCACTATACCGAACAAATACCCCATTCCAATGATAGACCAACTCCTTGATGAGCTTTATGGAGCGGTATTCTTTTCAAAGTTGGATTTGAGATCGGGATATCATCAAATCCGAATGAAAGAAAGCGACATTGAAAAAACAGCCTTCCGAACACATGAAGGTCATTATGAATTTGTGGTTATGTTGTTCGGTTTAACTAATGCCCCGACAACGTTTCAAGCTCTCATGAATGAGATCTTTCGCCCTTACCTAAGGAAATTCGTATTGGTTTCCTTCGATGATATTTTGATATATAGCTCATCCTTGGAAGACCATATACACCATTTACACACGGTCTTGGATATATTCACCAAGGAAAAGCTATTCACCAATCACAAAAGTGCCTCTTTGGACAACAACAAATATATTACCTTCGTCATGTGATTTCTTCATCGGGGGTTTCTACTGATCCGTCAAAGACATAGGCTATGCAACGATAGCCGACTCCCCGTTCAGTAAAAGAATTACGTTGTTTTCTCGGCCTCACGGGTTACTATCATCATTTTGTTAGAAGCTACGGTATATTAGCCAAACCATTGACATAACTTCTTCGTAAAGACAGTTTCGTGTGGTCCGAATCTGCTCAGCAATCATTTGATGATTTAAAGAAGACCATGATCTCAGCTCATGTCCTTCGATTACCAAATTTTCAGGAGGTTTTTGTTATTGAAGCAGATGCATTTGGAAACGGGTTAGGCGCAGTCTTAATGCAAGCCAAACAGCCTATAGCGTCTTACAGTCATGGACTAACAACAAGAGAACAGTCCAAGCCAATATATGAAAGGAAATTAATGGCAATTTTCTTTGCTATTTTAAAGTGGAAATACTATTTGATTGGTCGTAGTTTTCAGGTGCACACAAATCAAAAGAGTTTAAAGTTTCTGATGGAGCAAAAAGATGTCTCTATGGAGTATGACAAATGGCTCACAAAACTAATGTCATTTCAGTTTGAAATTGTCTATAAACTAGGGGCCGAGAACAAAGTTGTCGATGGTTTATCGAGGATGTATCAGCCGCTCCACAGCTGCTCTCAGCCTCCCTCACGACATTAATGGTACCTGCAAGTATACAAATACATGATATCTTCGCAGAGATAGCTGACAATAAGACACTGGAACAACTTAAAAAGAACATAATAGAAGGAACGATCCAACAACAAGAGTACAAAGTGATTGATGGCAGAGTGTGGTATAAAGGGAGATTATTGTTGCCTCCCACATCGAAGTTCATACCACTCATCCTTCATGAATATCACGATTTGTTACACAAGGGAGTTTTAGAAACTTTAAAAAGAGTTCAAAAAGTGTTTCATTGGACTGATATGCGCAAGACTATTCAGGATTATGTGTCTCGTTATGGAATCTGTCAACAACAAAAGTATTCGACCATGGCTCCAGCGGGTCTCCTCCAACCCCTTCCGATACTGAATGAGATATGGCAGCACATAAGTGGATTTTGTTGAGAAATTGCCAACTTCCGAAGGGTTCAATGTGATCTTCGTGATTGTGGACAGATTGAGTAAATATGGGCATTTTGTCGGCCTAAGACACCCATTCACAGCTCGTCACGTGGCTATTCAATTTTTCAATGAGATAGTAAAACTCCATAAATATCCCAAATCTATTGTCTCTGATCGGGATGGTATATTCCTCAGTTCCTTTTAGACCGAATGTTGTAAACTATCGTTGACAAAGCAGAAGTATAGCACGACTTATCATCCTCAAACCGATGGTCAAACCGAAGTATTGAACCGTTGCTTGGAAACATACCTTCAGTGCTTTGCTTCCACTCATCCGAGAACGTGGCACCGCTATCTAGCTTGGGTAGAGTACTCATATAATACGAGTTACCACTCTTCTTTGAAGACTACACTGTTCAAAGTGGTATATGGAAGAGATCCACTACTTGTGATACCATTTGAACAAGGGTCAACAAATAACTTTGAGGTAGAGAGAATGCTGACATAATGATATTTGATGCTCTAAGATCTCCGAATCAATCTGGAAAGAGCACAACAAAGAATGAAAAAATCTGCGGACAAACATCGAAAGGAAGTGAAATACACGATCGGTTTTCAGGTGCTGCTCAAATTGCGCCCCTACAGGCAACAATCTGTAACTCGGCGCTTATATCCTAAGTTAGCCGCAAAATACTATGGACCATTTGAGATTCTCGAACGTGTGGGCAAAGTAGCTTATCGGCTCAAGTTACCACCATCTTCCCGCATTCATCCGGTGTTCCACGTATCCCAGCCCAAACCAGCTGTCGGAACGGATATTGTGGTCTCACCACTGCAGACTTCCTTCTCCGATACAGGAGAACTGATCATCGAACCTGAGGAGATCCGTGATACGCGCTATACCAAGGAGGGGTAGTTGGATATCTTAGTCAAATGGAAAGGGATATTTGAACATGAAAACTCGTGGGTATTGGGACTGTCGTTGAGCAGGCAATTTCCTTCGATTTAGCTTGAGGACAAGCTGCGTCTCATAGGGGATGGTATTAATAAGCTTCATCAATTGTATTTTAGGAAAAAGAAGCAGAAACAGAGCATTACTGAAGCAGAACAAGGAAACAAAATAGAGGAAAAGGGAAGCAAATCGGATGGGCCAAGTGAATCGATGGGCCTCGAAGACAAAGACTGAAGCCCTTTTGTGCTGGTGGAGATGAAAGTCGAAACTATCCTCAGACAGATCATCTCTCTCTTTATAACGTCGTTCTTCATCTTTATGTTGGTTATTATCTTTTGGCTTGTTTTGGGATAGCTTTTGCTATAGGGCAAATTCCTTTTAATCTGATTATGAAGAGAGTTGTGTTCCAAAGATAGGCAGTGAAGGTTTATCGTTTGGAAAGCTCAGGTTTTCATCTTTGTAATCGGATCTTTATAATATATCTAAAAATCTGTCTTTCTTCTTAAGGTTTTGTAAGAATTTTACAAGCTATTACATTTATTATTAAAGTTCTCTCCTTTCTTCTCCAAACCCTTTTCTTCTTAAGGTTTTGTAAGAATTTTACAAGCTATTACATATATTATTAAAGTTCTCTCCTTTCTTCCCCAAACCCTCTTTGATCTTCAAAAGCTAGCTCCTTTCTTACTAAAGTCACTTCCTTTGCGAGAAAGCTGCTGTCTTTGAGTCATTTTACATCTTAAAACTCATCAGTACTAATGTGTAAAAAAACTTAAGTTGTAGTTGGAGGTTCTTGAAGGGCAAGAGGAATGGCTGGTCTCCAAGTTGTTCCCTCATGACTATCCATCAAAGCGATCCCAACATTTGCCAAATCTTTCCTTATTGCATCAGACCTTTCGTATTCTTTATTCTTCCTTGCGTCTGTTCTCTCTTGCATTCTCTGCAACACATGTTCCTCTTTTAGCCCAGCGCGCTTTAGCGCCTTTGCTTTTAACTGTTCAAGAACCTGAGGATTGGAGGAAACAGAACAGTTTAAAACACAACCAAAAGAGAAGGCACAGAAGGTTTTCGGTCACCAAAAGAAAACACAGATGACGAGTCCTGTGTCCACTGGGATGTTGTGACGTGCTAAACCAGCTCCTCAATATTTTCAGCCTGACACTGATCTACGTTGTTTTTGTCCAGGCTTTGAGTTGGCCCACAGTAAACAGCAAAATCACAGAAGAAAACGACAGGCTTGGCAGGTTTGGTCATAGCCCGACTAGCACAGGGAGAGTCTGCCCTATGTGGGCTTAGACTTTGGCCCACTACAACATCCCAGCTTCTACAGTAGTAGAAGTTGTACCTCTGCGTAACTTGTGGGCATAAGCCCTAAGATAGTAAGAACATCTCTGATTGTTCTCTCTAGAGCCCTAAGCGACTCTTCTCTTCTTGCTTGCTTTTTCCCCTGAAATCCAAATCACCAACTTCTAACTATATTACTAACCGGTTTATGATGGTAAAAGCAGACTCTTTCAGTAAGTTACGTATACCTTTCGGGTGTGAATAAGATCATTGATGACTTTCAATGGTTCTGACATTGCTGCCAGAGTTACAGGTGTGAGAAGATCATCAGACATCGAGGCAATAAATTCGCTTCGGAATGTGTTGATGCTTGTCAGCGTGTCAGAAGGAACAGAACCACGGTCAAATTTCGAATCTTTCTCGCCTAGGACGGTTTCACAGTCATGTAATGTCTGTCAATAAGCAAATGAATTTCTTCAAAGGAGTACCAAAGAACACAATGTTGTGCTCACAATGATAGCCTAAGGAAGTAGCTGAGGCTAGAGAAACAAGAGAGGTACTCCAAAAATGCAATCTCTCTACCAACAAAAAGGTATCTGACGAGGGATTACCTGATAGATATAAAAAATGCGCTCCGAAGCACTCTCAAGGAGGTAATCGGAGTAATTAATAGGAGATCGATAGTGAGTTCCCATTAGAAAAAGTCTCAGAGCAAGAGGATGATAAAGGTCTATAACCTGCCATGTTAGCAAATACAAAATTTAGACTTAAATGTGGGATGTTAGAGGAGAAGGGCAAAACCGATAATATTTACCTGTCTGATTGTGAAGAAATTCCCCAAGGATTTCGACATTTTCTCAGAGTCAACAGTAACAAAACCATTATGGATCCAATAGCTGATGTTGCTGTTATCACAAGCAGCACAACTCTGAGCAATTTCATTTTCATGGTGAGGGAACACAAGATCCATTCCTCCACCATGTATGTCAAAACTATAACCGAGATAAGCCGCGCTCATCGCACTGCATTCAATGTGCCAACCGGGTCTTCCTCTTCCCCATGGACTCTCCCAAAAGGGTTCCCCTTCTTTGGCAGCCTGCCCAAAAAATTCAAAAGTATTTTTAGGACTTAAATGAGAAACCCATTATTATATGTAGGACTAAAATGGAATTTAATGCGTACTTTCCACAGAGCAAAATCTGCGGGATGTTTCTTCCTTGTGTCAACTGCAACTCTCTCACCAGCACGGTTATCTTCTAGTTTTCGCCCAGACAATTTTCCATATGTTGGAAATTTGTCGACTGAGAAGTAAATGTCTCCATCAACTTTGTATGCAAAACCATTATCAAGAATCTGAAATGGAAATCACCGCATATAAATATGTCTTTAGCGTTGTTTAGCAATTATGAGGAACAATGCGAAGCAAATATGGTTAAACCTGCTTGATGAGGTCGATGATTTGAGGTATATGATCTGAGACGCGTGGTTGGACAGAAGGATTTAAACATTGAAGTTGTTCCATATCTCGATTAAATTCCTCGCAGAATCGTCTACTCAAATTGATTGGATCTTCCCCTAATTCATTTGCTCGGGCAATTATCTAGAACAAAGTTGAAATTTCATAAGTCAGTTACATATACAGCGAAAGAAAGCTAGCCACAGACAGCTTAGACAAGACAAAGTGAAAGTCTCCCTAACAAATCTAGTCAAAGACTGACAAATCAGAAAAAATTACAAGTTAGTATTTTCTTCTAGCTGAAATCACTTATCGTCTGTGTAAAGGTTAATCAAAGTTTGTGACACAAAAGTAGGCAGACGAACATAGCATATAAACAAGGAAAATGTAAAATGGCAGACACAGGCAGAAAGGATAAAACGAACTTCTCCCTAACAAAGACAAACATTGACACTCTCCATTTTCCGGAAATTCAAATGTTGCAGATTCCATAGCACATAGATTCATCCTTACACACGCCTCTTACAAGTAACTGAGATGGAGTAACAGTATCAGAGACGCTGTAAATTAGATTGAACAGCTTCAAATTTCTTGACTGCTCAATCATGCTTTATAAGGATTAGAATTATCCTATTGCACACTCATCAGAAATACAGCTGCCGAGAAAAGAATGTAAAAATGCGGTCCGAGAATGGAACCACACTGCCGTAAAAGACCTAGGCTTACATATCTCATTGATCTAACCGTACCACAAGAGACTTAACAAGTAAGAGTTAACACTGATATATCATTGTTAGAGAAACAGTTTCTTTGACATGAATAGTCTCACCTTGTCATCGACATCCGTGAAATTTCGAACATAAGAAACTTCATATCCTAGATGCTTAAGATACCTGCCTAATTCCCAATCATAAAAATCAAAACTTTCAATAACCCCAGAAAACTTTTTAAAGCTTCTTTTCTCCAAAGTTCGATATATACCTCAAGAGAACATCGAATGTGACGTATACACGAGCGTGTCCAATGTGGCTGAAGTCGTAGGCAGTGACACCACAAACGTACATTCCAACTTTACCTTCGACCTTGGGCTTGAACACCTCCTTCTTCCTACTCATCGTGTTGTGCAACCAAAGCTCTTTTCCGCCGGAAGCTGAATCTCCTCCGTCGTCTACCAATGGATGTGATGATGATGAAGATGATGACAGAACCGTGAAACAGCGACGGTGTTGAGTTACCTTTCCGATTCTGATAAGTGAAGAGATTCGAGACCTGGGTAAGGAAGTGAATCGAATTGGAGTATAATGTTTACATGATTTGAAGATATTGAGAACAGAAGAAGCCATTCGTAGAGCAATGAGCTTCTCCTCTTGAAGGAGAAGCTGAAGAAATCGGATTAGGAAAAGCGGCGAGAGATATAGCCATAACGGGTTGCATAAACCGTCTTTCTTTCCCGGTTCAGTTCGGTTATTTTTGGCTGGAATCGGTTTGGTTCGGTTCGGGTTCAGCAAGACTCAATTTTTGCAGAGCCTGACGTCAAAAACTTTGAATTGTGTTTTAAAAAAAAACCTAAGACGATATCTTCCTCTTCCTCTCACTCTTCTCCTTCTCGATTCTTTGTTTTTAAGTGTTTGAAGCTTTCTTATTCTCCAATACCATCGTCGCTTTCAGTCGCGTAAACCCTTTGGTCTTTTTAGTTAACTCGTGGGCTTAGGTATGGTGTTTGGGCAAGTAGTGATAGGTCCTCCTGGATCGGGCAAGACCACTTATTGCAACGGCATGTCTCAGTTCCTCTCTCTAATCGGAAGGTTTCATCTTCTTTCCGTTTTCTGTTTTTGATTAACAAAAGTAGCTTACTTTTGTAGCTGTAAATTCTTGTTTGTGTTAGTTGTTTCCCTCTCTGTAGTTTTGTAAAAGTCACAAAAAGTTGGAAACTTTAGCTGACAAGAGTGTTATTAAATTCAAGAAATTTGAAATTACATGATGATTTTTGAGCCGTGTCATGGTTACTTGAATGTGAAATGTTGTGACTTCTCTGATTGTATTTAAATTTTATAACTTCATTGTTGTTGCAGGAAGGTTGCTATTGTTAATCTGGATCCTGCAAACGATGCACTACCGTATCCTTCTTTTGTATGTCAAATTGTAAAAAACGGTTGACATTGGTGAAATAGCCGTTGGAAAATTTTCAGGTGTGCATTGTTTTCTTGACATTGATCTTTAGATATGAGTGTGCTGTGAATATAGAAGAGTTGATTAAATTAGAAGATATTATGTCGGAACACTCGCTTGGTCCTAACGGAGGTTAACTTTTCGATCTTACTTCTCCACTTTCTTCTTAACTTTGCATGTTTTCGTTAAAATTAACAACAAACTTTCTATTGAGAACAGGTCTTTTATATTGTATGGAGTACTTGGAGAAAAACATTGACTGGCTTGAATCTAAATTAAAGCCTCTGCTAAAGGGTTAGCAACAACGAGTCTCTTCTTTTTCTTAAGCTGCTAAAAAAGGTTTACAATAAGTTTTGAAATCATTTGCAGACCACTACATTCTCTTTGATTTTCCTGGCCAAGTGGAACTCTTCTTCAATCATAACAGTACCAAGAATGTTATCATGAAGCTGATAAAATCATTGAACCTTAGAGTATGTGATTTTCTTTACTTATTAGCAACTTGCCAAGTAGACCGTAAGAGTCTATATATTTGATGAATTTATATATTGTTGTTTGTTTGTTTGTTCTGCAGTTAACTGCTGTGCTCCTAATTGATGCCCATCTATGTAGTGACCCCGGCAACTATGTAAGCGCTTTGCTTCTCTCCTTGTCCACAATGCTTCATATGGAACTCCCACATGTCAATGTCTTGTCTAAAATCGATCTGATTGGAAGCTACGGGAAGCTAGGTATCTAATAAATGAAAGATGGTTTCGTCCTCATAACATCAATTTCAAAAGTAATAACAATATGGAAATCACTAACTACCATCTTTCTGCGTCATGTAGCTTTCAATTTAGATTTCTATACCGATGTTCAAGACTTGTCATACTTAGAGCGCCATCTTGGTCAAGATCCTCGCTCTGCTAAGTACAGGTTCATATAAAGATCATCTGAGTACACATGATTTACGTTTAGATGCTCTCTCGATATCTCATGAGCTCAATGTTCATATTGCAGAAAGCTAACAAAAGAGCTATGTAGTGTCATTGAAGATTACAGTCTTGTTAATTTTACAACATTGGATATTCAGGTGTGCTATATCCTCTCTATGTCTCTCTCTGCAAGCATCTTTTCACTATTTTGAGTCTCTTTTGTTTTTGTTTTCAGGATAAAGAAAGTGTTGGGAACCTGGTAAAGCTCATTGACAAGAGCAATGGATACATATTCTCTGGGATTGATGCGAGTGTGGTTGAATACAGCAAGATTGCGGTTGGTGAAACTGATTGGGATTATAACAGATATCCTTTTTATATAATTTGTTGATTTCCAACCATTGTTTCTTTCAGTTGCTTTGATTTTAGTATGATTATGTCTAATACAAAGAAGGAGTTGTTTCTTTAACGACAATCTTCACAGTTGCGGCTGTGCAAGAGAAGTACATGAAAGACGTGGAAACAGAAGACTGAGGAACAGAGAAAGAAGAAAAATAATCAATGATGAGCTGGTCTTAAATTTCTCTGAACCAAACATTGTAATGCTTGTATGAATCCGTTATCAGAACTTTTGAGTTCGGTTTAAGAACATAAAAACATTAACTACAGAACTTACTGGTTTGGAGACGACTAATTGTTCATAAAGAAAAGCAGGTATATCAAGTGATGATATATCTGATTGACCATGGATAACAAAATTGAAACCACAAATCACTAGATTATGGATTCAGGATTTGAATGAGTCACTGATTTGAATTTCTACGTACCTTAATTAAAGAAAACTAGGTGGTGGTCCGTGCGGATGTACGGGCATGGCGAATTTTCACTAAATTATTCTTAAAATCCACAAACCGACCTCTTTTTATATGTAAACCCTCGTTCGTTAAATGTGTCGCACAAAATGAAAAAATGAGTTTTTTTAGAAGTACAATAACTGAAAACCAAAAATAAACCATTTGAGGTAATTCTTACCCTACAAAGACAACAAATTATGGTCTGATCTAAGTCCATAATGTGTTGTCCTTTTTAAAAAAACCAAAGACATACCTTCATTTTTCAAAGTATGTCAAGGTAGATGACGTTAAAAATAAGTTTGGTTTTTATAATTTACTAGGGGATACCCCGCGCATACGCACGGGCGTGTGTTGTATATGTTGTGTTTGTAGTTGGTGTTATATGCTTATGGTTTTTAATTTATGCATTTGACATTTTTTTGTTATATTTTGTATATATATATATATATATAATATTTAATATGTTGTGTTTTGCTTAAGTGCGCGGTAAAAGAGAGTGTTTTGTTTGACTATAAATATTTTTATTATTTTGTTAAAAACGAAAAATGCAATGTTCACTAAGCAAAATGAAGGATTTTATTTTTATCGTTTGACTGTAATATATTTGATTAGCACTAATTTGTGCACTTGTACTGTTTGCAGTAGCC